>JAQGAS010000215.1:0-74735 GCA_034686365.1 Pachymerium ferrugineum | reverse complement strand
ACTTTTTACCTGGATACATTTTGCTAATGTTTGCAATGATATTTCTATCAAAACCAGCAATGATTGCGCCGCCAACAAGAACCATAAAATTTTTGTCCGTACTTTGGACAAACGCATCAACTCTGCCGACCCTTGAAGCCCAAACACATTCGCGGTTGTAATAAAACGTAGTTTTGTTAATAATATAGTTTTCTTTTTCTTTTGTTTTTTACTTGTTGAATCAAATGACAGTACTTAGACAATTGTAAACCGTAGGCGTTATTTACTATGTGTGGAATGTCTTGTTGTTTACACAAAATGGCATCCTCATCTACTCTGTAGGAGTTAAATTTGTTAGTAATAGTTTATCTCTTCAAGAGAAAAATAATACTGACTTGTCCGGAGCTCGCGGCGCAAAATAACTTGTAGTTGTAAGCACACATAGAATGTTTTCACTTTTAAGGTCGTTTATATTACATTCTAACTCGGTCATGTTTGTTCGTAATTCATCGCCTTCTAAAATGTTTTCTATGATTATAGGAGTGAAACCTAAAAGAAAATTTATCATCCTAAATATGAAAGGTGAAGCAGAAAGTTTGCGCACGTTGACTTATTCAGGTTATCTTTACAAATTATAAACGCATGAACGTGTTACGTATGGGTTCATACGTTTATAATTTGTAAACAGAATTGTTTCACCAAAGGTTTGTTTCCTTTTGAGTTTCTGGCGACGGATTGGGACCGGATTCACAAAAATGTCGCAATAGCGGAAGTGACAACAAGCTGAGTTGACAATTTGAGACCGGTTTCATTATTAGACAAAATTCTGCGTCATAATTTTTCAACTTAGGCTTTGACGATCACCGATTGTATCTATTAATTCGATACACTTCTGTACTTATTATTATTTTTGTTTACCATCATTTCCGTTACAGCACTAGGCTAGACTGTTTTTAAAAATTTTAAAAATTTTTTTTTCAATATTAACCAGATTTTTGCCAGATATTGCCAATATTACTACCTCTTCCTTAAAATGAAATAAAAAAACTACGACAGGTGCTATGATTAACACAATTAGCTGAGTCCATGCTATCTTATTGTGTAAATAAATTGATTTTGAATAAATATGAATTATAATCAATATTCAAGAAATTTTAAAAAAAAAAAGACTAAAATATTGATTTATAATTAAATTAAATTTATATTTTTATATTTAACACTTGCAACTCAGGACGACGTAGCTGCTTCTCCATCTGGTGATAGAAGTTGACATCTTAACTAAAAAAGATTTTTGAAGAAATATTTTTAACCATAATTAAAATCATTCATTTCCAACCCCTCCTTAATTACAACATTGTTGGGATGAAAATAAAAAATTTTATTTTCTAATCTTAAATCCAACCGGAAGTTTATTTCCGAATGGTCGGATCGCTTTCGCTATGGCGGTAACAGATAAAGAAAAGTTTGGATTTCCATTTGAACCGTATAGGATTCAAGTTGATTTTATGAACAACTTGTATGAAGTTCTTGACAAGGGTAAAATAGGGATTTTTGAGAGTCCGACGGGAACTGTGAGTTTTTAAAATTCACTTACACACTTACACAGACAAATAAATATCGTATTTCTTTCAGGGGAAAAGTTTAAGTCTAATTTGCGGAACAATAGCGTGGTTGAAATATTATGAAAAAAAAAATTTGGAAGACTTGGAAAAACAATTTGAGTAACAAAAAAAAGATAAATTTAAAAAATGTACTGAAATAAGACTTTTAAAATTAATTTCTAGGTCCAAAACCGTGATCAGCAATTCAAACTTCGATTGGTTTAACGACTTTGTTAAAAAGAAAGAAGATGAACTTAATAAAGAAGAATTAAAAGTACGTACATTTCAGTTCATTTTCAATTAAAAACAAAATGAAAAAAAATTCATCCAGCAAAAATACGAAAACTACAAAAACCGAGAAGATAGAATAAAAAGAATCAAAGAAAACAAATCGGAAAAAATCTGCACACCTATCGACTCCGAGTTCGACGATTTATTTAAAAACGCCGACGACATTCGAGCTGCTGTAGCGGACGAATTAAAAACAGACTGTGAAGATGACGGTTTGGTTTTAGCCGACTATGATAGCGATGATGAAACCAAATCAGTGGAAGAGCAAAATACGGAAGACGACAATGATTTAATAACTAGAATTTACTATTGCAGCAGAACACATTCTCAACTCGTTCAATTTGTACGAGAAATCCAAAAAACCCCTTTCGTTAAGAATGTAAGAGTCGTCTCACTCGCTTCCCGGCAAACAACTTGTATAAACGACTCAGTCAACAAACTGAAATCGATTTCTTTGATTAATGATCAATGTTTGAATTTACAGAAGAATAAAAAAGGAAAAAGTAAACGATTTTACTTCTTTCACAGATTAAAAATTTTACTCACACTCCTTTCTTAAAAGGTACTCTTTTGGGGGATGACAATAGAACGGTAAAAAAGAAGAAGACATCTCAGGGTTGTCCATTTTACAAAGCCAAATTTGTCGATGCACTAGAAAAAGAAATTTTGGTATATATTTACTTATTTAAAATTTTATTTATCATAATAAGAATTACTTTTCTCCAGACTCAAGTTCTTGATATTGAGCAAATAGTCGAAATTGGGAAGAAGAAACTCGGTTGTCCGTATTACGCGTGTCGAAAAGCTGCACCAGATGCTGAGGTAAACTGTAGAGAAAAAGAGAAAAATAAAGGTGTCTTTAAACGTTTACAAATATATAGCTGATTGTTCTTCCATACAACACGTTACTGCATAAAAAAACAAGAGAAGCAAGTGGAGTCAAGTTGAAAAATAGTGTTGTTATAATTGATGAAGCTCATAACCTAACAGATGCTATTACTAATATTCACAGTGCGGAAATAACAGGAGCTCAAGTATTACAAGACACTAAATTGTAATTGAGTAGTAATTAAATACATGTTATTTTTAGTTGCTGATAGCACTTTCGCAATTACAACAGTATCAGCAGAAATATAAGTTGAGATTGAATGCCAAAAATATGCTGTATACTAGTCAGTTGTTATTCATATTGAACAAACTTATTAAACAAATGGAAGGTAATTAGTTTAAATAATTTTGAGAATCAATGTTATGATTTTGCATTTTTATAGGGAAAGACGATGGAAAAGTTGGAACTTATTATACAAAAATTTTCAAGCTTAATGATTTTTTAAATGAAGCTATGTTGGCTAATATGAACTTATTTAAAATTGTTGCGTTTTGTGAGACAAGTGAAATTGCGAGGAAATTGTATGGGTTTGTTGAAAAATACCAGAATCCAACTCAACCCCAGAAAGGTAAAAAAAATTTAATCAATTAGATCATTTTGTAATCATTTTTTATATTAGCACTAACCAATTGATCACATAAGTCCATAATGGGACTAGTTTCTGACCAATATGAAAAACTTGTCATTACAAAATGAACACACGCAATGACTTAATTTTTTTAAAGGGTTGCAGTTTACTTATTTTTTAAATTTAAAACTATTAGAAAGGGTCCAAAATTCAGCCACATCTGCGTTTCTACAAAAAATGTGCTATAATGAAAAGAGTGCACCAAATGAGAAAGAGAAATTAGTACAAGTTGAAAAATCTAAAGAAAATTTTATACCGAGTTCTCCTCTCAACCAAATCGCAACATTTCTCGATGCTTTAACAAACTCGAATAAAGATGGTCGCATTGTCGTAAACATTAAAGGTGAAAGTTAATTTACTGATAAAATACTGAACTTTGCAAACATATTTACTTTTTCAGAAACTGTCAACACATCCACACTCAAATTTATGTTACTTAACCCTTCATCTCACTTCAAAGAAATCATAGCAGATGCCAAAGCTGTGGTTGTAGCAGGCGGAACGATGCAACCCGTAAAATTTGAGTTATTGAAATCTATGTTAAATTAATTCTTTCCTTATTCCAGGTTTCTGAATTCGTTGAACAGTTATTCATTCCAGCGGGCGCAGAGTCCAAAAACATTCTCAATTTTTCTTATGGTAAAAAGTAAAAAGTTCGAACTACTCAAATTTAATTTGTAACATGTGTAGGTCATGTAATTCCCGATGACCATCTAGTAGCTTTGGTTATGGGAAAAGGTCCATCAGGAATGGAATTAAACTTTTCATATGAAAATAGGCAGAAGCAACCAAATTTGGTTTGTAATATAAAATTATTTTTGTACTAAATTCAATTTACTATACTACTTTAAATTTGCAGATTGATGAATTGGGTCGTCTCCTTTGTAATATCTCCAACGTAATCCCAGGAGGAATCGTTTGCTTTTTCCCATCTTACGATTACGCTAATATTGTATGTGAGCAATGGACCAAGTCAAAACTTTTGGATCGACTATCAATAAAGAAAAAAGTGAAAATAATTACAAAATTACAAATTTTCAAGTCTTAAATTTTTGTTTTCTCTTAGATATTCAAAGAACCTAAAACATCAATCGAATGTCAAGAAATTTTATCCGACTACACGAAAAGCATTCAAAACTGTAAACCGAACGAAAGGTTAACAGGCGCTATTCTATTTAGTGTTGTCGGTGGTAAAATGAGTGAAGGAATAAACTTCTCCGACGATTTAGGACGATGTGTTGTTATGATTGGACTTCCTTATCCTAATTCCAACTCACCTGAGTTAAAAGAGAAAATCAATTATCTTAATAACTCAATGGTAAGATTCTTAATGGCCGATTTTCGTTTAAAATTTCACGTTTTTTCCTTCCCTTTACAGCCGAAATCAGCATCGGGACAAACACCTGGTCAAATTTACTACGATAATTTATGTATGAAAGCTGTCAACCAATCAATAGGACGTGCTATCAGACATATCAACGATTACGCTACGATTCTATTAGTCGATTCTCGTTATTCACGACCTCACATTCAAAACAGTCTGCCCACTTGGATTTCTTCTCGGCTTCAAAACGTCGATTCCTTTGGACAAGCATTTTCATCTATTCGTAAAGTAATTAAAGTGTTAATTCAAATTTTTATATTTCTTAATAATTTTCCATTTTAGTTTTTCAGCAACAAAAAGTGAATCCAAAAAAAATTGTATAAATAAATAAATATCTAATAAAAATTTAATTTTCGTTACTTGTTTTAACCGTTTATAATTTTCATTGTTCGTGTTTCATTTCTTTAACAGATTTTTCTTCATTTCTTCGTTTTTTACTTGAACTCAAAACATTTCTGGAATGTTTATCTTCAGACGATTTTCGTTTCATTGATGAGCCTTTAAGCTTATTAGCACCGATGACATTCAATAGAGTGTTTTGTAGAAACCTTTTATTCGTGGGAGGGACGGGGCATTTTTGCCTACAAATTGAACAAAAAAATTCATTAACAAGTTAAAAGTATCGTAAATCCAAGAATTTCATGTTATTACCATCCTGTAGGGCCTATAGCATCGGCACGAGCGGCACCTCGCTTTGCTTCTTTAAGAATTTCTTCTCGAGCCAATCTACACAAAATTACAATATTTCAGTTCAGTTTTATTATAAATATTCGACTAATTTTACCTCTCCAATGTTTCGTCGTCCATCTTTTTCAATATTTACGTTTTCAGTACGTTGTAGAGTTGAAAGAGCGCCGTAATGTTTCATTTAATCACTAGAGCGCGCTTCGGATAAGTCGTCCATTTTAAAAAGAAACTAACGACGAAATAACTTGCCTTCCTCATCTTTTCTCATCAAATCATGTCTACCCCATTCGGAGGCGGAACGCCTGGCGGGTTTTCATTTGGTCAAACACCAACTACAACCCAAACCACAACCTTTGGATCTAGCACGCCATCAGCTGCAACAGGTATCGCAAAAAATACCAAAATACAATCCAAATATAGAAATATTTATTTCCCTCGATTTCCTATAGGATTTGGATTCACCGGTACAAATCTACTATCAAAAACAACTCAACAAACCCCGTTTTCATTCTCGACGCCACAGCAAACAACATCAGCATTTGGATTCGGACAACCAACAACAACAGCAAATGCAACTCCTAACACCTTTGCTACTCCGAGCCCTTTTGGTCAAACCATGGGTCAATCGACACCTTTCGGGTACCAAATTAAGTTTAAAACGAAATATAATCAAAGTTTACAACTCATTTTATTCTCCGTAAAGAAATACATCAATTTTCCAAACCCCTGCCACGACCGCAACAGCCGCACCAGTCGTCGGATACGGCATTACATCCCCACAAACACCAGCAGCGCCAAGTTTCGGGGGGTTCGGCACCCCGACAACGACAACCGCTACTACCGGTTTCGGCACAGGCTTGTCATCATTCGGCGGAATATCATCCACGCCAACAACTGGCGGCATTACATTCGGTGCAACGCCAATCAACCCTCTAGCGGGAAATTCATTATTTAAAACGAGCAGTGTTGTTTCGATGAAATCCGTATCATCTGACAGTCAACTGTTCGCCGGCCAAAATATCATCGCTTCAACAGCAGCCACAGCGACACCTGTAGGCGGGTTTAATTTCGGTACTCCACAATCGACTGCACCAACATTTGGGACGGCGACTGGAGCATCGATGTTTACCCCAACAGTCGCATCTGCCCCGGCTGTTGAAACACCGGCGCCCGCTTCGTCTTTATTTGCGCAGGCATTTGGCCAAACATCACTCATACCGTCGGTGACTGCATCAGCGCCTGCGCCCACGATGAATCTATTGGGACAGACCCAGGCACCGACAACCACAACTTCGATATTTCAATTTGGGACCCCCACAACAACAACTACACCTGGTGGAACGGCAGTTACATCATCTGGAGTTTCGTCGTTCCCGTTTGGCGGAATGAAATTAGGTATAGTTGTATTTTAAAGTCGAGGTTTGTTTTTAAAAAAAATTATAAAATAGGTTCTGCGGTAACACCAACTGTTTCGCAGCCCTTATCGAATACGACTGCATCTTCGAATTTATCGTTTGGATCAATTACACCGGCGGTTGTTTCGTCTGCTCCGGCTACAACAGCCAGTAAGTTATTGAATTTCAGTGTTTAAAAGATGTGGCTAATAGTTTTTTTTTTCTTTTAAATAGTTACTGGGTTCTCACTTGGAGGTTTACCGAAAACAACATCAACGCCGTCGACTACACAAAGCGAAACACCACCTACCTTTAATATCGCAACCACAACTTCGGCCGCATCTTTAGCATCAACCACTGGGTTCTCGTTGCCTAGTCTTGCCAGTAGCGTTGGGTCGACCACTACGTCATCGTTGGGCGTCCTCTCGAGTTCGGTTACTGCAACTGCTCCTACTGTGTACGATGATTTTTCTTGCGTTTAATTTCCTGTAATGATAAAATAAATGTTAAAAATTGTTTCAGGACGAGCTCGGCTTCAGTAGTTACAGCTGGTATGAATTTCCGTCAGTTGGAAGAAACTATTAATAAATGGACAGTTGAGTTGGAGGAACAAGAGAAAATGTATTTGAATCAAGCAACTCAAGTGAACGCGTGGGATCGGATGTTAATTAGAAATGGAGAAAAGGTTATTTGTCTGGTCTGCGCCTAAAATTAATTATTGTTATAAATAAAAGAAACTTTTCAGATTACGCAGTTGAATGATTCGTTAGAACGGGTTAAGTTGGATCAAGAACATTTGGAGCACGAGATAGATTTTATTTTAGCTCAGCAAAAAGAGTTGGAAGACCTCTTACAACCGTTGGAAACTCAGATGGATCAAACACCGACACTTACCGTACAACAACACGCCGATTTGGAGAGGGAGCACACGTAATATTTAATTTCGTCACATGGTATTTAAAAGTTTAATGAATCTGGTATTAGGTATCAGTTAGCTGAAAATATTGACGCGCAAATGAAGCGAATGGCGGAAGATTTGAAGGAAATTATTGATCATATTAATGTGTCTAATAATAATCAAGATAATACTGATCCGGTACGATCTTTTCTTTCCACCTTTATTAAGTGGAATTTGTTGTTCGATGAGTTTTATGTTTTAGGTTTATCAAGTTGGGAAGATTCTGAACGCGCATATGGATTCCTTACAGTGGATTGAACAAAACACTAATTTAGTTCAAAGAAAATTGGAAGAAGTGTCACAGTTATATGAAGTTCGTAGGAAAGATCAAGAAAGAAGATTCAGACTTGCTTACGATTAGTTTAATTTTTGACTAGTGTTTAGTTACGTTAAAATAAGAGAAATTACTCACCGAAAAAACTGTAAATTTGACTAATTTCATGTTATTTTAATTTAACAAATTAAATAAAGTTTTTTGATATCTGAAACTAGCTTTTCTACAAAAGTTGCACCATTCAATTCATTAAATTTATCGTCTACGGTAATAAGAGATAAATACACATTTAGTACAAGCCTAAATATATTGGCCATATTTGGATCTTAAGATTGTAAATCGCAGGGTAGGCTACAAATTAATCTAAAAATTGACAAGAATAAATTACGTAACATGAATTGACAAAAAGTTAGTACTGCAGATCGCATGCTTACAATTAAAGTTGAATTAAAAACCGGGTAATGTGGGCATTTAAACATCCATTTTCCGTTAACCCTATTGTTTACGTCCCCTTTTTTCAAATAACTGAAACCGAGGGCCGAGGTCATGACCCGCGCAAAGTCTGCTGGGATCGGAAACGTTGAATATCGTGTTTCGTTCAAGACTGCTTGTTGAATACCCACTACTTTTTCAAACCTATCAAACCCGGGTTTCACTCGTGAGAAACATTCGATCGGACTAAAATCTTTGACAATAATTCAGCCGAGTTTCATTTAACGAGTGGTGAATCAAATGTCGGACGGTGTTTTCAAAGGTAAACGTCGATTAACCCATCAACATACCAAACGATCGACACACATTTTCACTGCTTTTACTCCATTCAAATCCTTTAAAACCCTCACACGCACTTATATCGTCTTACTAGCGTTGTGCTAATGTGATTTAATTGGCTTGTTAATTGTAAAAGGGCGAGAATGCAGCGGAAAACGATGTGACCGATCACCACGAACCACCATAAATGTGTTCGAACTTATGCTCGCTGCTTTTCCAGTTTTTAAGCGATCGTCACTTTTTTTACATTAATTATCTGTTAAACTAAGTATTCTCATCTTGTTTTGCCTCTATTTCAGCACCGAAAGCGATAAATTCGCCTTTCCTGGTGAAAAACGAAGACGACTCTCAGGTATGTCGGGTGGGTAAAATTTAATGTCATTTTACCGACATTTTTCGCTGTTTTCCTCGTCGTTTTCTAATGATCTGGGGGTTTTTAGTGTGCGAATGACAAGTTTTGGATGTGAGCGAATGTTTAGTTGTGTTTACAGTGGGATTTGATATGTATTTGGGTAGTGAGCTGTGGGGGAAAAGACGGGTGAGTAAGCGTATTGTGAATTTTCTGTCCGCCATAAAAGTTTTGAGTGGCGTCGTCGCATTTTGCTGCTTTTTCACATTTCTCGCACTGAATTTTTAGTGTTCGGTTAGTACGGGTGGTATCAACACTGTTATTTGGTTTTGATGTGATTTTTAGGTTGGTTCGCCTGTTTAGTGACACAAATAATTCGCGTGCGGCAGGTTTTTTTTTTTTTTTTTTTTTTTTTCCCCTAGTCTAACCTTATGTCGTTTTAATTTTTCCCGATGAATCAAGCTGGTTTATTTACTAACTGTTCGTTAAAAAATGTGTTTGACGGTAGTTAATGATGAGTTTTTAGTTGAAATGTTCAGTTTGATTTTCGGCTTTTTAAACCAGTCTCATCCGGTTGTTATTTTAAGATTTTTTTTTAAAGCCTAGTGATGACTTTGAAAGTTTAACCAATTTTATAAACTCATTTCTCTTTTATAGTGTTATTCACCAATTCCCAAGAAACGCAGGACAAATGAAGATTTCATCGCGTTTTGTAATGCAATTTTAGAATATGAAAACTATACTGACGAACAGAAACAAGAGGTTGGTAATAACTAATATCAAAGTTTTTGTTAAACGGTTTTTTGATTCAGTTCTAAAGTAAGTTAACTATTTAATATGACAGGAGTTACGGGATAAAAATAGCGGAAGTCCATTGGAAAGTGAAGGTGCTGACAGTCATAAATCAGAAAGTACAGCAAGTTCAATCACATCTATAGAAGATAGGAAACCACCAGATGAATCAGGTTTAGGAATATTGAAAAATAGTTATTCTCACTTTACCGATTCCCAACTGATTTAGCTAGGAAAGTCTAGATCAGGCAAAATTTACAATGTCAATGGTGTAAAAAATTATTTCCTGCTGGTATATTTCAAATGTTGTTGTTTGTTAAGCTTTGTTTCCTTATCAGGAAAATGGATTGAACGATGCTGCTGCGCGTGCCCAGGGTCTCCCTATAAGTTCGTGAGTTTTACTCGCCTTTAATGATATTAATGCCACCGCAAGAGGATTTTTTCAGTTTAGATACCTTGCTGCTAATCATTATAACATAAACATTTACCGGTTAATTCAAACCTGGGCAATTCAGCTTCGCAATGATACGAAGATCCCATATTGCAGCTCCGGTGGGGCTGTATGTTCATAAAAATTATAGTTCGGGATAATTCTGACCATTTATGAGAGCAGCACCAGTTGAATCCTTAGCTAGCTTTGCCTGTTTGTTTCTATAGAACTTTCCAGCAAAATCTGAGATGTTACCGGTAAAGTAAAGTACTTTTATAAACTGACTAACTAAAACTGTTTCTACCTCATTCTAGATGACGATTCATGGGATTTGGTCACGTGTTATTGCCTAAAACCATTTGCAGGAAGACCTATGATAGAATGTTCGGATTGCCTCACATGGATTCATCTATCGTGCGCTAAAATTCGTAAATCGAACATTCCTAAAGACTTTATATGCCAAAGGTGTCGAGATTCAAAACAAACGACTAGGAGGTCTCAACGAGTAAGAAATGAGAAAAGAAGAATAAGCGCCTAAAATATATATCTAGTTATTATATTTCATCATCAGCAACAAGATACATTATTTTTAACTCTTTATCCTCCCCGCCTGACCTCTATGGCCAAAAATTGAAATTACCCCTCATTAAAATATGGAAAATTTTATTTTCCTAAAGACTTATTGCAAAAAGGGGGATATATAAAATGGCGACTGGTGCTGCAGTTGTGCAATAATATTTTTCTTAAACGAGGCCATAAACATATGTAAATTTTTCGACTGAATTACTCGCATTGCGAGTTAAACCTACCTATAAACACTGCCATTTTTATTTTATTTTTTGTGTTCTTTTCTCCGCTTTTTTTTTTCTTTCTCCTTTAGGGCAATTTGTAAAATTGAGACAGTGCAATCTGTTGTTGTATTAAACAAATTAGAAATTTCGTGTGGATAAGAAAAAAATATTTTGATATTAATAATGTCATGATTTTACAAGTGCGAAAATTGTATTTTTTGTCATCTAAGCTACAAATTATGAAAACGGACATAACACTCTTCTTGCCTAGATCTGTGCCCTCAATTATTATTTTCACTCTTTTGATTGTTTTCAAGAAATACGATGAAACTATGAAAAATACTTTGTTGATTATCATTGTATATACTAAATGCCTGTGTATTACACTTGCCAAAGAAGCGGCTTTATCGTCAGTAATTTTAAGTTTAGAGAGGGAGTTTTGAAGGAAGTTGTAAAATACTTTGTGTGTAGCGAGTTAAATCAAAAAATGAAAATTGTTTTAATTTTTTTGTGATTTTTAAATAGTGTCACCCCCACGAACAGAAAAATATTTTCAAATCATTCGCTATATTAATGTTTGTTACATTTCAAAACGTTTGAAAATAAACATTTTACAAGAAAGAGAAAATTTTCTTACCGTTTCTTTAAATTGCGCGGTAAAATGGCGGCGGCTTGTTGTTGTTGCCTTTGCCTGCTAGTCTTTATTGCTGTGACGTCACTACCGGATTGTGAATTCCTTCTCCGGCTTCCGGTCTATGGTCCTACGAGAACAGAGAGCTGTGTAAGTAACGTGGTACCAATCCCTAAAAATCTACTTATATTTAATCCATCTATTTATTTTATCGTACGGTAAAACGTTTTTCCCTTTTCAAAAATCGTATTACAGTGTAAAAATTAAATTTACCATTGTATTAATACTTCTTTTTAGACCAAGATGGGCGCGTACAAATACACGCAGGAGTTGTATCGAAAAAAGCAAAGCGATGTTATGCGATATTTGCTTCGTATTAGATGTTGGCAATATCGTAATTTGAACGTTGTTCATCGCGCTCCACGACCCAGCCGCCCGGATAAAGCTAGAAGATTAGGTTACAGAGCTAAGCAAGGTAAAATAAGCGATTAAAAAAAGCCGGATTGGTATTAAAGTCTTGAATTATAATTTAGGTTTTCTTATTTATCGCATTCGTATTCGTCGTGGTGGTCGTAAGAAGCCAGTACCTAAAGGACAAACCTACGGAAAACCGAAAAATCACGGTGTGAATCAATTGAAACCCAAGAGAAATTTACAAGCCATTGCTGAGGTTTATATTTAAATTACCCAAAAACTACAAAGGTTATATTAAAATTTACTTTTCAGGATCGTGTTGGACGTCGTTGCGGAGCTTTGCGTGTTTTGAATTCATATTGGGTGGCGCAAGATTCGACATTTAAATTCTTTGAAGTTATTTTGGTCGATCCGTTCCACAGAGCAATCCGCCGTGATCCGAAAATCCATTGGATTTGTAAACCGGTGCATAAGCACCGTGAGATGCGTGGTTTGACATCGGCTGGAAAGAAATCGAGGGGTCTTGGAAAAGGTCATCGTTACTCACAAACGATCGGTGGATCCAGACACGCTTGCTGGAAGCGACGCAATACGTTGCAATTGCACAGGAAACGTTAGAGAGAATGCGATTTTGTTTAACTTTCAAATTGAAATAAAAATTACTGAACGGAAAATTGGTTTTTCATTTCCTTGGTTTAATGATAATGAATATTAATATCGGAAGTTAATGAGATGTATTCATCACTTTCTTCTTCCAATTTCGATAACTTTTCGTGTAGGTTTTGGTACACTTTTAAGTCTACTTCTCCAGCTTTACTTTCGGTTAGTAATTTCCTACGGGCTGCAAATGCGTGACGGATTTTTTGGAGGGATTCTTCAGGAGATTCATCGTCAATTTCCATTGGGATTTCTTCTATTGTGGATCTTGACTGGTTAGATATCATTTCTCGAATTGTTTCTAATTCTGTTTGTAAACTCTTCTTAAGATAGTTAACTAATACTTGTAAATTGGCGACTAATGGAGTGAAAATTAAATCTGGTGGTAAATTGGCGTACAAAAGATGAAGGAGAAGGATGATTTCCGTATCTGAACTGAAATTTTAAGATACATAATAATATTTTGAAAAAAATAAAATTAATGAATACCTATAGTAAACGCGGATTTTGGCTTCTTTTTCGCAAATCTTTGATGAAACTTGTAATCCGATGTTGGTAAGAGGATGATTATAATTTTTTACGTACAAAAAAAAATTTGACTTGTCAAGTTCAAGGTGTAAATTATCTAATAGGAGCTCTTGCAGTCGCAGAAGATTTGAATCCATTGATGTGACTTGTAAAGTAATGTTGCGCTCCGTTAAAGCAAGTGACCATACATCAAAATTTTCTAAATGGTTAAATTAAAAGAGAAAATCATATTGAATATTAGGTAAATTAAGCATATACACCGTGTCTTATAACTTATGCAACATAGGCAAAACACAAGTTTTCAGGCTACTCCTATTTCATAGTTATAAGATACGCTCTTTTAGCTCTTACTTGAACTCACTTTCGAGGTTTATATTTAACGCTTCAAAGCTGCAACTGAGGGGACCGCACAGTTGTTGTCTTAACTTGCTGTATATATTTTCAGTTTCAATCAACTCGGTGAATAATACAGCAACTTCAACTGTGATTATTAATTTTTGAAATAACGGTTGGTTTAAATTCATGATTGCTAACACTGTCACTGATTTTTGGGGTTTTAAAATGGGAGAAATTGACGTGAAGTAATGCTTGAATTCAATAATATTTTTCAACGCTAAATCAACTTCGTCTTCGTTTTCTTCGTTGTAAAATTTCACGGTGAACATAACAGGATTTTCGTAATTAAATAAATTCAGGCTGAAGTCACTAAACGTACTTAAAATAAAAGAATTATTAAAAAAATCTTTTCAAGTGTTTTTCGTCAAACGTTTCGTACTTTTCAGTTTGATTCTGAATTTTCAATAGAATTAACCAGAAATCTTTGCGAATTGTATGGGTCAATTTCAAAACTTTTAAAGGCACAGCTGACGATTTCAGTAGAGCCTCAGGTTCGTCATTTGAACAGGAAACAATATCTATTAGTTTCGGCTGAAATATAATATTCTATTAGTATTTCGTTAACGAGATTAAACAAGAATTTACATAGGCGGAAGGCGAATTCACAATTCCACTACAACTCATTTCTTGCATTCGAGAAATAGTTTCATTTATAAACTCTTCTTTATCTTTAAACCTTGAACTCGCTTCTTCAAACATTAATTCTCCTACCTAGAAAGAAAGGTGTTGAGAAGCATTTGCACTCATAATATATTCATACACTAACTTTTAGTTTGGTTGCAAGCGCCGTTGACCCCATGGCATTGGTTTCTATTCTACCATCTTCCTTTTCTTTCGTCTCCTAAACAAACTTTATTTAAACTCAGTCATAAAACTATTTATAAGTTATACCTTTGGATAAATATCCCTAACACAATCGGTTATAATCACATCACGATTTAACGAAATAGAAAACTCTGGTAGATCAGACGTGAATTTAACCCAAAGAAATAAATTGCCAGTGAATAACAAATCATCAACTCCAATTTTCTCGACATTATTCCATAATTTAAGAATCTGTAAAATAAAAAAAATTAATTGGAGTTAATTATTTTTAAAGGTAAAATTTAACCTTAAACGTTGCCTCGTTGACAGTAAAAACTTCTCCCGCATCAGAAAAAATAACCAAAACTTCAAAATTATTTACAAGCGATTTATAAATGAATAACTTATTCACTTTTCCTTTTAAACTTTTTATCAAAACACTATTCTTTAACCTTCCTTCTTGAAATTTAAATAACTCTTTATCACAGATTAAATAAGCGACAGTTTTTGACGCTTTTTCATAACTCAAGTTCATTTCCACGCAATTAACTTGTTTTAAATATTTCTTTAAAAACTCTTCATTAATTAAACTATATTCCCGTAACGAGGTTCTCTTCCTGCAATATTCGGTCAAACACCCTTTTTTTGCGGAGATAAAGTATAAAGTTTCATTCTTAATGCGAAACACTGATAAGGTCTCAGGAAAATCATTGGGAATTTTACAAACCGAGTTGGAAAATTGGAGAACCTTCAATTGGTCACTGTCGTGACATACAAAAGTTGGTCCGTCATAAATAAATAAATTAAATTTCACAGTGACATCACTCGGAAGTAAAATTTGCTCGTAAAAATGCAATTGTGAGCCAAAATCTCTTGTTGTATCTAAAACAACGGTAAAAATTACATTGTTTTTTTTGTGGTTAACATGCAGGGCGACCATAGGGACACTAAATCCTAATTTCGAGTCTTTTATCACGGAAGATTGAAGTTGGTTTCGGAGTTGACATTTCTGTGGATTTAAATCGCACGTTTCGCTCCTAACGAATTCAAATTCTTCTTTTTTAACACTGTAGGAATAAATGTCCGCTTTAATCCCAACCAGAAAACCTTTAAAAAGAGGAGAGAAATTAATTATTTGCTGATTATAAAGCAGACTTGAATCATATTGCCGCTGCCGCGTGTTTGAAAATTCCATATTTCGGAAATGGTGGTGATGTCGTGCCACCTACCGACAGCTTTTCAAACCAAAAAAGTGCAGAAAGACATCTTTTGAAATTACTTTTATTAAGTCTAAGCCATACAGTAAATCCACCAATCCAATAACTGGAGTTTGTCCTAAATCTTTACTAAAAGTTTGTCAAATTATTATTCTATGTTAATTAGAAAAAATTAAAGGAAGAAATAATGGAATAATTTTGTAAAGTCTACGATATGCAAGTGAATTTGGTGTGCACATTATTAATACGTATTTTTTTTCAACGAGACTGCGTTAGTTTGGCAAAAATTAGTTCAGGTCACTCTTCAAAAATAACAAATTAAGAAAAATTTGGTCTCGTTAAAAAAATTTATCGTCAATAGCAAAAAAAAAAATTTCTCAACGTTGTTTCCTATCAGCGGAATTTGACCTGAAAATAAAAAAGAAAACATATTTTTAGAAACGCCTGAATATTTTTGTGTAAAATTAATAACACTTCAAAAATATTTTTTGTTATGAAATATTATAAACCATTTTAATTTGACGGTTAAGATAATAAATGAAATCAAAATGGTTCCTTTATAGATATTAATATTTTATTTTATTTAATTTATTTTTTGGTTGTCGTTGCACCCAAACCTGGACCTATCCTGGGATCCAGAGTTGGAACGGGATCGTGAATGAGAAGAGCGGTATCGCTTGCTACTGTAACCCGATCTGGAATCAGAAGAACTGGATCTACAGAGAAGATGTAAAAAAGAAAAGAAAAGAAAGAAAAAATTATCAAATTAAATTTCCAATGCACAATTTCTTAACATTTTTTTAAATAATAAAATGGGGTATTTTGTAAGTTTGAAGAAAAGGTGATATCGACCTTCGTAACCTCTTTTTACCCGGTTACCTTGACCGTGAACGCGAATGGCTTTCGCGTTTTCGTTTCCTTGCTGAATCGGATGGAGAATGGCTGCGTGATGGTGATGATGATGGCGATCGCTTTTCATTTGCCTTGTCGTTATTTTTATTATCATTTCCTTCTTTTTTTGTCTCTTCATCATCTCCCCAGCCACTTAAATCGTATTTGGATAAATCGCCATCTTCATCTTCGTCGTCATCCTCCTCTTCTTCCTCTTGAGCTGCTGTTGCTGTTGTTGTTGTTGTTGTTGTTGCTACTGCTGCTGCTGCTGCTGCTGCTGGCGCCTAGCGGTAGAAAGCTAAGATTAGTCTGACAATTCTTATTTAAAGATTTATAAATTACCACTTCAGGTTTAGCTTTTTCATCAGATTCACTTTTTTCTCCATCACTAATCCGACGGAATTTTTTCTTTTTGCGACCGAACTTTAAAGAATGAATTAATCCAATTGAGTTTATTTTTTTAATCGAAAACTAGAATAAATTTACCTCGTCGTATTCGCCATCTGATTCTTCTCTTTCAATATATTCAACATTTTCTCGTTCATTGTATCCCCCACCGTATCCTGATGCATAAAATTTTCAAAAATTTACAACTTTTAAAATTTATTACTGTTTTAAAACCTGTTCTTTCTTCAACTTCTCCATATTTTGGCGCATTGCACATGTTACATTGCTGCCGTCTGGCCCAGTTCACATTGCCACACCTACATTTCATTTTATTTAAATCGTTTCATCAGCTTTAATAAAATGTCCAACTCACTTGCTGCATTGCCAATCATCAGCGCTGAATAATCCGCGGCTTTTCTCAGCTGCTACTTTTCCGATTTCAGTTCCAAGTTTCTTTTTTTTCGTACATTCAGTTTTTTCTAATTCCAAAAAAAAAAATAAAATCAATATCGACACAACCAAACGAATTACTTTAAGTAAATTATTTTTTAATTAGTTTACTACCTTTTCCGCATCGATTACAAGACGTGCGCCTCGCGAAATTAACATTTCCGCACCTTTAAAAGATAAAATAATAAGCAAGTTAATTATCAATTCGCAGCTGCGTCAGAAAATTCAAATTTAGTATAATAAAGAAAAACAAATCATTTAATTAACCCAACAACATGTGAAGGGCTTTAATGGGTAAATATATAGCGAAATTAAATGATTTAGAAAAAGAAGTAACTCACTGCGGTTCAGCGCAAACCCAGTCGCCTTCGTTCATCCTAAAACGACCAGCCATTTTGCCAGTTCTCGTCAAATCTCAACAGAAACGAGATCAACACGGGAACAACAAATTCAATGCAAAGTGACGTCGTCAAATAAATGCATAATTCAAGTAATCATTTTTTTGCCGTCTAGCATTTTATTTGATATAAGAATTACTTAGTCATACAAATTTTAAAAGATTAATATTCAAAAATTTAATTAAAAATAAAACTACAAAAGCACATTAACGAATGCTTTGTCTGAAAATACTATTAGGTAATTTAGTCGACTTAGCCGCAACTTTTTTAGCCGCATCTATAGGAAAACAATGCCATAGTCGAAGAGTTTCATCAGCGGCGGCTGACGCGACGCAACTTCCGTCAGGACTTAATGCCATATACAAAATTCGGGAGCTGTGACCTAGAAATTCATAATGTTTTTATTTTAAAAAATTGCACGTTTTAGAAACACCAAAAATTCATTAACCAGTTAATTCGGCAACTTGTTGCATGGTCGGATACTTCCAAATGATAAGTTGATTATTCGCATAACCATGGCCAGAAATTACTTCTTTATATTCTCGAGACCACAAAATTCCGCAAACTTGTGATTTCGTATCAATAGTGTTCAAACAAAGTCCCGTATTAGCGTTCCAAAATCGAATACAACGATCGGAAGTCCCTCCACCACTTGCTAAAATACCATTTTGCCACGGACACCAATTAAGCGCCTTCGGAGAAAAAAATAATTAATAAAACGCATTTAAATCTAATTTGTTTTCTATACTTTAACAGCTGCTTGATGAAGAGTGAAAGTAAATAAAGGATTAACATCAGCATAAATACCACTCGAATGCTTAGGCCAAATATTTAATAAATTATCATTTCCTCCACTGGCTAAATAACGACCGTCCGGCGACCAACGAAGTCCGCAAACTTCTTGCGAGTGATTTTCTGATCTCCCAATGCAATGTTCCGCCACTCTGACATCATGATGATGAATATTTCCCGCTCGTGATCCACTGGATATAACATACGAATTCCAAGAAAGAGCCCCAACACGAGTATCGTGACCTCTCATTGCACGAGTAAGTCGCTGATTCGATATATCCCATAACTAAAACAAAAAAAAAAACCATTTTGGTAAACTCTCATGTTTAATTTCATATTATTATAACAAACTTGAACTTCGCCGGCTGATGTCCCGACAGCTAAATGTGTTCCTTCACGAAGCCACGAAACTGAGCTGACATATTCACTCTCAGATAATGTGACAAGTTGCTGGGTTTCACCACTAGAAGCGTTCCACAAATACACAGTATTGTTTAGACATAGGGCTACATGGTTGTTAATGCTCCAATCCAAAAGATTTAAATCTAAAGAGGAATCGTTTTGTAATTAATTTTAAAAGCTTAAAATTTTGTTGTTACAATAATCATCTAAAATGTCAGGAGCGTCTAGAATTCTTTCTGGCATTGATGGTACATGTCGGACAGTTTTTCTTAATGATGCTGGGTTTTTTGTTTGGCTATATACGACTCGCAAGCTATTTAGATAACCTGTAATTACATTATTCAATTTTTAAAGATTTAGTTTTGTTTATTCAATTAAATTTTAATACCGGTGGGTGCTAGTGGCGGTTTGTTTGCATTGTAGTGAATTATTTTCTGTCCATTAACATCAAATCCATTTAAATTCTCGCTCATTACACGTTGATACTCTTTCCTAGTTGGTGTCATGTCATCATCATCATCATTTTCTTTCTCTTTATGGATCTAAAAATTTTTTTGTGTCTTAAATTCTTCACAAACCTTTTCTTTTAAAGTTACCTTGTAATAACCAAGTTCAAACTGTGTTGTTGAACGATTTGGAATAAATCTATCGCCACCGTTTGGTGTTGTCTTAGGGGTTTTCTTCTTCCCACTCGTTGTCTTTGCTTTTTCAGTTCTCTCTGTAAAATATTATATAAAAATATTAGCTGGAATGGGAGTTAAACCAAATTTTTTCTTTTAAATTACTGGGTGTTGCATTGGGCGTTTTCGAAGAGCTTGATTTATTTAGTTGGTTGCTACTGCCTTTCAACGGTGTTTTATTTAACGTCGAATTAGCCGATTTTTCACTAGCTTTTTTCTCCCATCTTGCCTTTGGGCCGTTTGTAATGGAGCCGTCCAGTGTAAGCACGCGGTTCAATTCGCTTTCCAAATTAAAATGTGCCATTAAAATATCTTTCACTTAAAATTATCGAACCTAAAAATGTCTTAACAGCAACGTAAATTAAATCGTCAGTCTTCTTTCATATAAAAACATAAGAAACAGTTGGGTGTTAAATCTCCGCAATTTAAACCTGAAGCGGGATCTCCCTGGTTGGTTTGGTTCGACTCGCTCTTTTGATTGGTTAATACTGTCACATGACTAAATACCCAATGACCAATTTTACTAACCGATCGAAATATTTAGACACCCAAAACGTTTTGATGACGTAACATACTTTTCAATTGAAATCAGATGTTTCATTCATCTACTGAAAATGCGTGTATCGTTCTGTCTCTTTCTTTTTTACCGGATTATCATCGCCGAAAAAGATTTTTATTCACAATCAGCCGTTGATATTCGGGGGAACGAAGTGGAATTGGGTAAATATAGAGGGAAAGTATGTTTTTGCGTCATACGATTTACAAAACATTCATCAAAAATTAATTGTATACGTTATTTACAGGTTGCGCTCGTAACTAATGTTGCAAGTGAATGTGGGTATACAGATTCTCATTATAAATCCTTAGTGAAATTACACGACATCCTCAACCGGAATAATAAGTTTACGATATTAGCGTTTCCTTGCAATCAATTTGGGAGTCAGGAACCGGCTGATGATCATCAAATTGAAGTGTTTGTTCGTAGTCATTACAAAGCCGAGTTCCCAATGTTTTCTAAAGTTGATGTCATTGGCTCGAATGCAAGCAATATTTTTAAATATTTGTCAGGTACTGCACATTTCATTTGGATGTTTTTATATTCATGTATGAATTTATAATTATTATTTATACAGAACAAGCCAATCAAGCGCCAGATTGGAATTTTTGGAAGTATTTAGTGAACCATGAAGGAAAAGTAATTAGTTCATGGGGTCCGCAGATTAGCGTTGAAGAAATATTCGATACTGTTAAATCTGCGGTTGAAGTAGCAGAAGCTGCGGCGCATGAAGTTAAGAAAGAGACAGAAAAAATAGAACTGTGATGATTTAAACCTGTAAATCTCTTATTTTGCGAAATGATAATTTTTTTTTAAATAAAGTATTATATATTATGTTGTTTTTTGATACATATACATTTTTAATAAATATTTTTTTGTAATATTAGTATATATATATATATATAATAAATTTACATTGACGTAAAATTACTTTTCTTTTGTGTCCACACTGAGTTGACATATGTTGCGTTAATATTTTGCTTACTTATAAATTGATAACAAGTCGAGGTCGTCTAAAGATTTTCTTCGTTTACTCCTCATTGTAGGTTCCGATGATTTCCTTTTATGAGGTTTTACTTAAAATAAAAATATTTCTATATTGCATATCGATTAGTAAATACATTATAATTATACAAACTTTGTGTAATTCTAATGATCACATACCTAACGAATTAACATTTTTTCGGACTAGAATGAGTGTTTCACGCGGTGTTTTCTCATCGTTAAATAAGTTCAGGCATATTTTACGTCGTTTCCCGTCTAAATTAAATAATAAAAACGCTTTTAAACAAAAGAACCAAAAATTTAAACCAAATTGCGTACAAAATCTAGTTATGGATGAATCATGATCACTACTTAAATCATCGGCATCCATATTGATGGCTTTAACAAGGCCTTGAATAAGAGGACGACACCATCCACAAGTTTCAATTAAAAAATTCCTTTCTGTATGCGAAATTTCCATATTTAATTTCCTGGCAACCCTTTCGACATCCTATATAATAAAATACAAATAGTCAACATTTTCATTCAATAAATAAAATTTAGGTAACCTACAAGGTCCAAACCTGTTACATTCAGCGTTTCTAATTTACGGAAACAAACCAATTTCTCAATACCGTCATTAGAAATTCTTCTGTTACCTTAAAAACAAAAAAAAATTATATTTTTAATTGCGAAAAAACAAATAAAATTAATTAATGCAATACAAGAAATATTTAAATTCTTTAAATTCACTGGTGACTTCGGGTATGCGATTGTCATTCTTCTTAATGTTGTGTCAGTCAAAGCATTTTCAGAAATATTTAGACATTCAAGACTGGTGAATAAAACAAAATAAAAATTTTATCAAGTTTATGTTTTGCATAATTACCTGTTTAGTTCTCTCATTTGTTCAATAATTTCATGATTATCACCTAACAAACATTTACTTAAATCTAATTCCCGTAAATTGTGTAGTAATAATTGAAATAAATCTAAAAATTCATTAATCGCTAACAAATTATTCGATAAGTGTAAACTGCTTAACAATTTTTCCCCGTAAACACTCGAAAATATGTTCAAAGTATCACAGCTCGGTATCAATTCATTTTTAAAATTAGAGTGTAAAAATCTCTCGAATATTTTCTCTCCAATTATTTCAGGAATTCCGATTAACGAGTCAATGCAATCAGCGTTTTCACCTACGAAATCAATCGCTCTTTGAAGCAATGTTTTCACATTTTTACTATTGTTCGACTGTGTGTCATTTTTCAAACAGTCCATCCAATAAATTCGCATGTCAGGCTTCGTGAACACATTTCTACTCTTAATACGTTGTTCTTTTCTAATTTTTCGAAGCACAGGAGACGTTACAACCTTCAAGGGACGTCCTATTTGACGGTAGTAGATGATTTCTTCCGCCATGTTTGTTTATTAAAATTTCTCTTTTGATTTGATGGCCTGCATCTGCCATCTGTTGCCGAAACTGAGAACCAAACAAGCCATTTAAAAATGACGGTTCCCTTTTCCAAAATAATAATAGAAAATTATGAAAAAGCATGTAAAGATGACCGAACTGAGCCTCACGAAGAGATAATTAAACAACTAGTTGGGTAGGTTAGTCAAATTTTTTTGTTGAAATAGAAATTTGATACAGATTTATTTCAGAATTGACTCGGGGAACGAAATATTAAATTTATCAACGATAAATTTCTGTCAAAAAACGTGTAAAAGCCTAGGAAAATTTTTAAGCAACGACACACATTTCACCGAACTTCGTTTAACTGATTGTTTATTACAAGATGAAGCTTTGAAAATATTATTAGAAGGAATCATTCAGAATAAATCGCTCACTTACTTAGATTTAAAAGGAAATAACATGAAAAATGAAGTCGGACAGGCTTTGTGCGCTTTCCTAAAATTCAATCGATGTTTGCGA
This sequence comes from Pachymerium ferrugineum, assembly GCA_034686365.1. Lineage (NCBI taxonomy): Eukaryota > Metazoa > Arthropoda > Chilopoda > Geophilomorpha > Geophilidae > Pachymerium > Pachymerium ferrugineum. The sequence goes on along the minus strand of JAQGAS010000215.1, from coordinate 51,394 downwards.
CATTTAATTCTGGAATGGAATAACATTGGAGTTTTTCCTGAAGTTGTAACAGCCATTTCTGAAGGGCTAGCGAGCAATAACAGTTTGCGTGTATATTTATACAGAAATAAATTAAAATAACACCCATTAAATATTATTTTTCTATTTAACTAGGAGCTGGTGTTACGGAATAATCAAATCTCACATGTTGGAGCAGTGGAAATCGGAAATGCGTTGAAAAAAAATTCTATTCTCAAAATTTTAGGTACAATTTGCCTATTTTTATAACTTTTAAAGTTAATAAAATGTTTTTATAGACTTGCGGTGGAATAATATTGGGCTATTAGGGGGAAGAGAATTGGCAGAAGCTTTGAAAATAAATAGAAGTTTGATTCAATTGGATTTGAATGGAAATAACGTGTCTATAGACACTTTAAATTCAATCGGTTTGAATATTTGTTTTAAGGTAACAAAAAAAAAAATTAAAAATTTAATATTTATTGTAGAACGAGCCTTGAAATTTAATTCTGAGCATCAGCTTACAGTGGAAGAACAGAAGAGACGAGAAGAGATATTAAAGATAGGTTTACGGAGAGCAGAAGAACAAGCTTCTGGACAAATGAATGATATGATGGTTAAATTGAATCAAGAACAGATAAAAGCAGAGCAAATTCATAGGTTAATTACCTAATAAGTAATATACTCAATTTTTAACCCGAAATTTATTCCAGGGTCTCATCTTCGACTATTTCTAACCTACAAAATGTGTTAGATGAAAGATTATCATTTCTGAAATCTTTGGAAGCCAAAGCAGAATCGATGGAAAAAACGTTATTAATTAAAGAGAAACAAATAAAAGATTTGGAAGATCATTTAATACTCTCTAAACAAGAAATCAGCGATTTGCGGATGCAACATTTGAATATCTTAAGACAAGAACGTGATGTAAGACATCTTATCTACACTTAACTGCCTATTCTATATTTTTATATCTAATAGAATCATTCTGAAAGAGAGGAAGCACTTTTAATCGAAATACGGAATCTTCGCGATGAAAAACAGCAAATAAATGCCCAAATAAAACAAACAAACGAAAATTCACAGATTGACCTGCAAAAAGCGTCTAAAATTTGGGAGGAATTATTAAACCGCTGTAAAGAGACAGCAGAGAAAAGAGAAGTGGATTTTAAAAGTAATTTTCTGTCAACACCAATGAATAAAAGTTAACATTTACATTGCTTTGATTTTCAGACCAGCTATTAGAAGAAAGGAATAAAATGACTAATCAAATTAAAGACTGGGAAAAAAAAGAACGGGAATTTGAAACGCGACGACAAGCGCTGCAATTGGAACTGGAGAAATTAGCCGAAAAAATTAAAGTGATGGAGAACGAGTTGAGAAACACACGAGATGAGTTAAACGAAAAAAAGACGCGGCTGAAATTAGAGAAGGAAGAGGCAGAAGAACGAAACAAAATGATGCAATTAGCTAGAGAAGAATTACAAAAAAATATGGCAGCTAAAGACTTGTCAGAGAGGGAACTACAGATGAAATTAAACGCAGCACGAGACGAACTCGAAAGACGGCGAGAAGAAATCGGAAATCTCCAAATAAAACTGTCCGCAAAAGAGGAAAGCGAGAGACTTGTGACACAACTTAGAACAGAAATTAGAGACATCGAGCAACGAGAGCGGGAAGCGACAAAAGACAACGAGAGAACGTCCACACGTTTAAAAGAAGTAGAACGAGAAATGGCTGACTCAAAAAGAGAATCGAGTTTATTATTAAAAGAAAAGGAAACGGAAATTTCAAAATTAAAAGAGAAAATTATTCGGCAAGAAGAACATTGGAAGCAAATTACTGAAAAGGAGCAGCAAAGAATAAGCCTTTTACATTCAGCCATTACAACTTACTTGCAATCATCGCCAATAAAACCTAGTTGACAATTTTAGAATATTTACACTTTTATACATTTTTACCAAATTAATTTTACGATAGTTATCACTCTGCGCATGCTTTGTGTATTTTGTATACATAATTTTTTTTTTACAAATAAATTTTTTATATCTCATTATACAAAGGCAAACAAGTCATTTCTTTTTCTTTTTTTCCATCATGAATAATCGGTTCCAAAACACCTCCAGGAGCACATATCCATGGATCGGATGTATTTTTCTGCCACGAGTGAAGTTCGTGTTTCAAATAAGAGACAACTAAAGCTTGTGCTTTATCGTATATTAAATTATTCAACTCTTTCGGATCTTTGTATAAATCGTATAACTCCCATCCATCCCTATAATAGTATTCTTTCAAGCTTTTGTACCAATGGGTGGGTCTCCCATCTCGAGTACGGTTTAAAATCTCTCTAAAAGTAGGTGATAAATAAAAATCCTGATCAATAGGAAAAGGATTCTTATAAGCTAAATTGTGTATTAATTTGAATCGTCGAGTTCTTATACTTCTCATTGGGTAGTACATTGTAATCTCATGTAAACTGTGACTAGAGAAAACCTGATCCCAACCGGACGAAGGTTCATTTTGAGTAATAGGTAAGAGAGATCGTCCGGTTAAGTTTACGTTGTTTATTTTATGATAAGAGATATTGAACCAATCTAAGATAGTTGGAGTGATATCTAACAAACTTATCATTGCGTCTGATTGCTGACCCCAGCGATCCCGATTGATTGGAGAAGATATTAAAAATGGTTCTGATATACCTGAAATTTTAAATGTTGAATACTTATTAATCAGCTACTTAAGGTAGTGAAGACGCCTCGCCTAGTGTCTTTGTAAACAACACTGTTGTTATTTATTTAAAAATAAATCTAGCACTAACAAGTACGGAAATAAAAAAAATCCAAACTTTAGCTGACGTGATGGGACGAATCGACAGTGCGCTTGTTTTAGCCCAGAACTGTAATGATGGCTGTGATTCGTCATTTCAAGTCTACTAATTCGCTGTTATTGGTTGGATTTTTTTGTCCTGATTTTTTTTCAATTTTGGTAAGTAGAAATTTTTTTTTTACCTGGTTCGTATAAATTTGTTCTTCCTGAGGGAAATGGAATTCCGTTATCGGATGAGTACATTATCAAAGTATTGTCTTCGAAACCAGCATTTGACAATTCTTTGAGAATGAGCCCAATACCTTTAAAGTATAGAAATTAATAAGAGATTAACTTTTTAACTTTTTATTTATATACCTTGATCCATTCGGCTAATAGTTGTGTATTGGGCTGCGATATCCCCTCTTGCTGTTAACGTATCGGGAACGAAATAAGGAACAATCACGTCTTTTGGATCGTATAAAACCGGTGTCCAATCTGGGATTAAACCCATTCCGGGCTCCCCATTGCCGAATTTTTCACAAAAAAATCCGTATTTTGGATTTGAGTGTAAACATCTGTGTGGATCGTGGAATCCAATGTATAAGAAGAAAGGCCTAAAAACACCCATCACAAAATTAAAAATAATAAAAAACTCTTCATTGTAACAACCCAAACCTGATATCCTTTTTACTTTTTTCTAAAAATTCTCTAACTAATAATTTAATTTTCGTGATATTTCGTCCAACTTGAAGAACCGAATTTGTTTCTTCCGTTTCTTCGTAATCGAAGGAATAAACTGCGGGTGGTCCCACATGCTTCTTGCCGATTATTCCTTATGAAGTGTCAAAATTAAAAAAAATAAATAAAAAAAAATAAAAATATTAATAGAGTATTAATAATTCTTTTACCAGTTCTTATACTGTGATTTCTGAGTACATTTGGTAAGGAAATAATATCATCAAAAGAATTAAAATGATGGACATCATTGTGTAACCCGTACATCCCATTTTGATGTTGTGGAAGACCGGTTAAAATTGCTGACCGGCTGGGAGAACAACTGCTTACGGATGTAAACGCATGCTTGAATATTAGACTTTTCTTCGCTAATGAATTTAAATTTGGAGTTTTACACACGCTGTTGTTGTATATTTGTGTTTCAAAACCACCATCATCCGCTAGTTATAAATTTAAAAAGAAAATAAAACCAATTTTTTTTTAGCAAAAGTGATAAGTTGTAACTTCTCCTACCAACTATAAGTAGAACGTTTCGTTTCAAATGAGCATTGATTCGGTATATACAGATATAGAAAACTATAAGTAGAAAAGAAATATTCATCTTTCAAGCACCGCCTAGCATTGCCTCCTGTCACGCGGTTTGTTTTCTTGATTCGAGCGACATCTAGTATCAAAACGTAAAGGTTCAAAGTCACGTGATTTTAAAGTTTTTATTTTGTTACCATAAAATTTTTTTTTAAAGGGAAGAAATCATTTTTTAATGTTACATTTCTGATTGGCAGGCAAAATTTTTGAAAAAAGAATCAGGGTCAATAACAGGTCAAGTCGTACGTGTTGCCGTCTTGTCTGATCGAAGACTAACCAAAACCAAAACACACGTCTGTGAACAAATATAGATGCGTCTGCTCAAAGGTTTCTTACCTTTTCCATCTTAAAAAGTTTATTTTATCAACATGGGTTTGTTGTTCCAGTGCCTTATTTAAAATGGAACGGAGGAAGATCAATTCGGCCGAGTTCATCTGCAGCAGTAAATCAATTGAGATCAATTGCCCAAAAGGAATTGCAAGGAATCCAAGCAGCTGGAACGTGGAAAAAAGAAAGAGTTATTACAACCAAACAGGGAGTTTCTATACAAGTTGAAGGAAATGAGAAAAAATTACTTAATTTCTGCGCTAATAATTATCTCGGCCTCTCAGTCAGTTTCAAATTTCATTCCCTTAACAAAAATAGTGATTAACTCTATTGATTTTTATAGTCTCATCCTGAAGTAATTAAAGCTGGTCTTGAAGCGTTAAAAAAATATGGAGCAGGGCTTAGTTCAGTTAGATTTATTTGTGGAACCCAGGTAAGTTCACTATATAAAAAGATTAACACTGTTAAATTTAATATCTATTTTAGGATATTCATTTACAACTTGAAAATAAAATAGCAAAATTTCACGGCCGAGAAGCGGCCATTTTATACCCGAGTTGTTTTGATGCTAATGGAGGTCTTTTTGAGACATTTCTCACACCTGAAGATGGTATTTTCTCTGATGAATTAAATCACGCTTCGATCATTGACGGAATTCGGTTGTGTAAATCGAAAAAATTCCGTTATAAGCATCGCAATATAAAAGACTTGGAATCTCAGTTAAAAGAAAATTCTTCTCTAAGGATGAAGTTAATAGTGTCTGATGGCGTGTTCAGTATGGATGGAAATATAGCACCGTTAAAGTACTTAAAAAATTCATTTCGCGTTTTATATATTAGTAATTTATAGATGGATTTTTTTAATGCAGTGAATTGGTTGATTTAGCGGGCAAATATAACACGCTTTTATTTTTAGATGAATGTCACGCCACGGGTATTTTTGGAAAAACCGGAAGGTATGTCATCAATTTTCAGACATTTATTATAACTAAATTTTTAAATATTTATAGAGGGACTGAAGAATATTGTGGTGTTAGTGGACGAGTTGACATCATCAATTCAACATTAGGAAAAGCGTTGGGTGGTGCAGCTGGCGGATATGTGACCGGTCCAAAAGAATTAATAGATTTACTTAGGCAGAGATCAAGACCCTATAGTTTTTCTAATTCTGTACCGCCACCTGTTGTTGCTTGTGCAAACAAAGTATTTATGTGGATATGGAATTTAATTATATATTTTAAGATTAATTTTTTAAGGCGTTGGATTTAGTTATGTCAAGCACAGAATTTTTTGAAAATTTGGAAAGAAATACTATAAGGTTTAGGACTCGCATGACTAATGCGGGATTCAAAGTTATAGTAAGGAAAATTTAGTTTTAAATTAAAACTTTTATCTAGAATTTTACTTGGTTTTGTAAGGGTGAAAATCATCCGATTTGTCCAGTGATGCTGGAAGATGCTAAACTTGCTTCAGTATTTGCTGATGAAATGCTTGGTAAAATCGAGCTTTAAAAAAAAACTTTAAAACATTTAAACTTATTATTTCATTTTGGATAGAACGAGGAATTTACGTCATCAGCTTCAGTTTCCCAGTTGTTCCTAAAGGAAAAGCAAGAATTCGTGTGCAGCTATCGGCTATGCACTCACTGGAAGAAGTTGACCAAACCATCGATGCCTTCATTGATGTTGGTAGAAAATTAAAAGTTTTAAAATAATTATAAAAAAAATTCATCCTAATTATGTATACGAATAAATATATTTCACACTTAAATTGTATTTTTTACAAAAAAAAAAATAACTACTAAGCGTTGCAGCAAGAGTATATAGAAACAACTTTCTATATACTCTTGGTTGCACAGAAATCAAAAGGCTGTGCTTCTGATCCAAAGAATTCAATCTGATTTAAATTATCAGTGGCTCTGGTTGGTCAGAAGATTTAAGATATGTAATTTCTATTGATTATCAGCCATGAAGTGATAATAATACTACTCACTTTGCTATTGCTAGACTGTTAATTTGTATACAATATAAGGAACTTGCAAATTATAACTCTAATGAAAACAATTAGCAATGAACCGACATACCGTATCACACAAGTAAAACAACATACTTAAAACCACAAATCCTAAATATATGTACGTTTTAGTCAATATGACTATTTGTTTTCCCCATGAAAGACCCAAAACACAACCCAATGAAAATAAAGCAAAGTAAACACTATAAGTCACTTCTCCACTTGACTTCATAGTTCCCCATTGCACTGAAATTAGAAAAACATTTTTAGATTCATTTGAACGTATTAAAATAGCAAACTTACCATGATTAATGACAAAGAATATACCATTAATCAATCCAAGAGAACTTTCAATAAAGTATAATACAGCTCTTGTCTCGTTTTCTTCATCCCATAAGACTTGAAACAACAACAATGCAGAACAAAAGATAGTGGCAATCAATGTCATTACATTAGGGTCAATATATTTCAGAATTATTTTCATTGTCAATATTGTTGCAATAAAGACAGTCATATGAGTAGTGGCTAACAAACTAACATCAGTTGATCCATAATTGCATAAAACATAGGCCTGAAAGTAAAGAGTAGGGAAGTTAATAATTTTTTGGGTAAATATTTTTATTACCTGAAGGATGTCATATAACGTATAAGCCCAAACAAGTCCAGAAGTGAATGTCATTAATGGCAAACGAATATTAGTCACAATCAACTCCGAAATGACCGCAGTCCACTGTTGGCATATTGATGAATTATCATGCAAGAATGCGTTCTCCAGTTCTTTCCTTGGATTAAGAAAAAATCCAACAAACAGTGGTGCCAATGCACCAAATGTTGTTAAAATGCAGTTGAGTATTGTTAAATCAAAATCATTGCAATCGATGTCATTTAAACAGCTTTCCCTGTAACACTTTACCAAACTCTGGTTAAAATCTATAACAACAAACAATGAAAAATAAATTTCACATCACTCGCAACAATAACAACTTACTTTGAGGTGAAGATGTGAGAACAGCAGCAGGTAACAATACTCCTACTATTCCACCAAACAATGGAATAAAATTAACACAGAAAAACACAACATGGCTTATAGATGACGTCATCTCAACTGAAGAGTCAGCATAATACCGTGACAATAAATTGCCATACAAAACTGCCGTAATTCTAAGAGTAACAAATCCACACCCAAATAAAATTGCAGCAGGAATAAAAGTTGCAAAACTTGGAGTAAATTGAACAACAGCATAAATAGCAATAGTCAATAAACTGATCATAATGGCCATTTTACAACCAATAAATCTGTATGTTAGATGAGATAAAAATAAAGAGCAAATAATTTGAGCACTGAAATTAAGAGTATAGGCTGTTAAGGCCAATTCTGATGGCTGGAGTGCAAATAAATTGAATATAAGTCCATAATAAACAACGTTGGACATAAATATAGCTGCTGATAAGACTAATATGTCTTTCCATAAATATAAATTTTCTGTATTTGATGCTGAGTTCTGTTTCAGGCGGAGTAAGCCATGGGGTAATACATCAGATATTAGTAATGTGCTTTCATTGCGTTTTGCATTTGCTAAGGGGATTGTGTCAACTGACTGAAGCCTGTCTCTGAATATATATGACATTTCTACAATGTGAAATTGTTTTAGTATTATATGTATTATATGTTAGGTTTAGGACTTACCTAGAAATTAGGTTTGTTTGTGTGTTGTGTGAAGTTTGTTGTGATGTTATGGTTTTTACCTTGAAAGTGTGTGCTGCAGGTGTTTCAAACCATTTCATCAAATTTTTGCTCTTTCCTCATTACGGACAGATGTTACAAAACCTTTTTTTTTTACAGAAATTTAACTGTTAATTGAAAGGTAGGAATTGTGATCTGCAGTTGTTTGAAGATGATATTTAGGTTAGTTTGTGTAGGGAGGGAGTCAGCGGAAAGAAAAATAACTGCACAAGCTCACAATTCATTAAGCCCTCCCCATATATAACTATGGCAAAATGTTAATGCACATCATGATCCTCAGGTCAGAACAGAACACACACTGAACTTCTTGCAGAGGAAAAGACATTAATTTGAAATCCCTTTGGCTTTATAGTCATTGAAACTGATCAATGACAGTCCCTATAAATTAGCTAGAAATGAGATGCAATAATTTACTATGCAAATCATCACATGTTATAGCATTGTCGGAAATGACATAGTTTCAAGACATTTATTGTCTTTTTTCCAACTTTTATTTCTTAAAAAATGGAATAGTAAAAAAAATGTGAGAAATTATCACAATTATTATTATTGTTATACATTATCTTTGGTAGAATCATTGTGAATGTTGCTCTTTTTCACACAAAAAAACATTCAACTCTTTAAGTAAAAAAAGTTTAAACACTGCACATGATGGACACTCATTTAATGGAAGAACTTGCAATGGTAGGAAACTCAAGTTTCCTTCAAACACTCAATAAAAAAATGAGTTTTCTTATTCTTTTTACACTTCATTTTCCTTAATTTTGAGTGGTTACAATTTGGATGGTTGGTATCTCTGATATTATAATTTACAAAACGTTTTTCATATAAACAAAAACAGTCATCCACAGGATGAAAAAGTGTAATTTATACATTTAATAAAATTAAAATACCAGAGAAAATAATTTTTAAAAAGTTTTTGCCTTGGTCATTATGTCTTCCATAGGCCTTCACACTTCTTTTAAAAACCATTGCAGAAAATGTTATTAAAAAAAATTCCCATAAATACGTGAAACATCCTAATTGTAATTTTGAGCAATTTTTTTCTGAATTCTAATCATACAGTTTTTTTTCTTAATCAATTTAAAAATATTTAAATACAAAACACCTTCACAACCTAACATTTTGGTAACCTACAATTTACTAACCTGAATACATTTTGTTTAAAATTTATACTTAGTAATTAATTGCAATATCAAATTCATCAACTCCCAAGTGCTGTTGCATTGTGGGAACATGGAGGTTCAATTAACAAAACTGAAAATATAAAAAAAAAGAATGAAAAAAAATCTCCACCTCCAATTTTATGAGCAATGAGGGCACTTGAAAACCCATAAATTAAAAAAAATTAAAAACCCACTTAAAATATTAAAAAATTTAGAAAAGGAATTTAAAATATTAAAAAGATTGAAGTTTTCTTCTTACAATTTGAAGCCCCAAATTAAATCCTGTCTTGTAGGTTGCACTTCATCGCTTCCTTAAAATATAAATAAAGTAAACATTAAGAAAAAAAAATTCAATCAATAAAATAAATATTGACTAAAGTGTTCAATTCACATTTTAAAAACATTTTATCCTATTCAAGAGTGTGTAGGCACTTTTAAACCCCTTAATTAAATTTATAGACACTAACCTTCACTAAATAAAACTATAAGCTTTGAAGATACATCATCATATATTCTTCACAATAAATTTTCTTCTTTAAATGCTGACTCCATTTCCTTTCTAATTTCTAAACTTCAATACTTTACAAACCATAAAAAAAATTACTCATCACCTTTCATACAAAAATGAACCTACCAGCACTGGGGGGTTGAGAAGTTGTCTACAAAATATTTTAAACTTTTAAATAAATAAACAAACAAATAAGAAAACAACACCAGAAGAAAGAAATGAAATCAGTTACAATAAATACAACAGTGTCTTTAACTTTTGTAGCAAATTCCATTCAAACTTTGATGAATGATTTCAATGAAAACTTCTTCAGTAAACAAAAATAAACAAATAAAAACAAATGAGTAAACTGCAAATAAAAAGCAACATGCATAAGCAGTTAAAAAACTAAGGAAAGGGAGAGGATGCATACCTAGAGCATGTCTGTTTCACAATCTTGCAAGAACTTGAAAGAACCCTGGTGGGGTTTCCAATTCACGTCCAGTACCCTTTGCGCAGCGTCTATAAAATGAGAGGCGACTTAAATCTCATCAAGTGGTCTACATTTCACCACTTTTGACTTAAACCTAATTAACCTTTTTTAATAAAATGTATGTATACGTACATTTATCCTTATTAATATTCACCCCCTTCAGTGGTTTTGTTACGCATAAAGTACTTTGAAAACTGATGAACAAAACGATTTCTACGAAAAGTCAGCCATAATAAGTCAAAGAAAGCAAGCTTTGAAGAGGTCTTTATTTTCTCAGAGATTTGCTCTTTTGGAAAATAAAAAAGGAAATGTAAATAATAACAAGAAAATAAAATATAATTTATTACTTACAAAATAAATAATTTTCTAAAAATAAATTTGATTTTGGTATGATTTAATAAAATTAATAGATAAAAATAATATTAACAACATGCAAATCTATTCATATATACATACAGGCAATCATATAACGAAACTATAACCATGGCGCATTCCTAAGTAAGTAGGGTTAGAATCTGAAATAACAAATTAATTAATTGGGTGATTTTAATGAATAGAAAGCAAAATGGATTATATAAAATCACCCTGTCCTCGACTAAAGAATATTGATGATTGTGAGATGTTGAATATTGCCAATAGAGGGAGTTAATTTCGACCAATGAAAATCATTCATTCAAATCATTACCACCAATCACTACGCAGAACAAACGGCGACCAGATGACCTTAGATATATATAAGAATGAAGAATTCTTATGTAGATGTAATGACATATGATCCAGAAGGCATTTTGTTGCAATTTAAGCAAATTCAGAATGAGTAACACTTATTGATACCCCAACATTGGATTGTTATGTAAATCAGCCTTTACATTTTTAAGCGCTTAATATCAACTCACATTCAGTCTGAGAATTCCTTTGAATAATTTTTGATATCTCTAAGTTGTGATTGGTGGTACAGTGAAGAATATTGTAACTTAAGATTACCTGCCTAATGATTCGACCATATGACAATCATTAATATTCTTTTGCATGCAACAACAACAAAAAAAACATCAGACTTGTGCATTCAAAGTAAAGCAAAACATGAAAAAAATGAGACCCTTCAAAAATGATTTCATCCATGCCTCACTCTCACACATCAACATGAGAATTTCTTTTTCTCTCTCTTCACTTTGTGTTCCTTAAATATTGTATTTCAATTGAATTGAACACTTTTAAAAAAAAAAACACAAATTTACATTAAAACTGACAAATAGACAGACAGTTACAATTCTAACAATATTTAAGATATAAAAATTCATTTTTGTACAAATGAGATGAGAAAGGTAAACACAAGAAGTAGGCCATAACAAAACACACGAAGAAAAAAAAAAAAAATCTTTTTTCATGCTTTGTACTTTCATGCATACGACAGAAGTGATTCACCGGCACCCAAATGATCGGGTGCGAATCGGATGTCATCAGCTCTGATATATGAAGACCTGGATGGTGACATTGACATGCAACGTCCTCCGACTTTCGGCCTACCTTTCTGGTCACGGCGTGGGGGTAATAAAAACAAAACAGCCAATGCCATGGCCGCATGCCACGAACTGTGAACATATTTGTAGTTGTCTTTGGTTTCGAGGAATGCGAAACAAACCAGGCCTACAGCAACCAACACAACACCAGGCACCAAACAAATCCAAACTAATTTCTTTGGATAGCAACTGTGCTGCTTGTAGCAATGAAACACCTGAAAAAATTTGAAATAAAATTTAAAAGGATTTAATAAGTTAAAGGTTAACATGTTTTACCCAAGAAATTAGCATGACTATGACTCCAGTTGCAGATGGGACGACGAACACCCACAATCCTGTGCGGTCGTATTCAACACCGACCGCAATTCCTAATGCACCTGCCATATGAGCAAGTGATGTGAGGGAAGGCGGCAAATCTGCCATTGCAATCATGGTCACCCAAAATGATAAAATGGCTGAATAAAAGTCACAGAACTGCATCACACTCAACCGCATTAAGCAGAAAGTGTATGCTTCCTCATCACAAGCGTGATAAAACTTGGAAAAATGAAAACAAACTCATTATAAAATTCAATTTTAAGCAAAGTGAGAATGAGTAACACTTAATGATACACCAACATTGGATTGCTCAGTTACGTTAAAGGGGCAATCAACCCTCTTCTTGATAAGTTGCACTAAACACGACATATTCTCGACTAGTCTGCATTGGCATATCATTAAGTATCACTTCTTCTTAACACAATACTTACAGTTGAAAAAAACATTGTAAAGAAATAAACAAGCGCCTCAGTATAATACCGGCGATATATTGCAAGTGCTACTGTTGGTATAAAGAGCAAATTGCTCAAAGTGAGTAACAAAGTTGCTAAAAGTAATTCAAAATCACTGGAAGCATGTGTACCATCAGTACAGCCCCATCCTCGCCAACCTACAAAATTAATATTGATAATTAATATCACATGTCAATTTGGAACACTTGAAATTTACCTGCTGTACAAACACAAGTACTAAATATAAATCCTCCACTTATGTACTGGTAACATCTTCCGTAGGGGCCACATCCACCATAGACACATGAACCAGACATTACATTGAATACAATAGCTGTTGAGTTTGACTCACAATTCACTTTTGTAAATTGACTATAAAATAATGCAAAATAGTCAAGGATGTGCACGGTACATACAATCAATCTTACTTTGGTCCACGGTCTACATGGTAACACGTAGCTGCCAGAGTAATATACCAATTTCCTGGTTCTGGGTATGGTACCATTACTAAACTTGCTCTTCCAGCGTCAGAACTTGTATTGGCTTGAATGCCAACACCAGAAGTACAATTTCCGGGATTAAGTACTTTTGGTCTGACACCTTTATCCAGACATGCAGTAACACTGATGTTCTGTGTGGAGGTGTTCTACAAAGAATTGCCAATTTTAGATTTGTTGAATAATTTGTTTTAAATCAAAGTTTAGTACCACTGTAATGTCTATGCCCAATTCCAAAGTTAACGTCCCACCGATATCCAGAATGGGCTCTATAGGAAAAGCAAGTACCATAGGTAAGGAGTTATTTAAATTTAATTTGGTAGGCGAAGAGCCATTTTCGGGTGATTCTCGAACATATTCGAACAAAAAGTTGCCAGGAAATGTTTTTCGAACAAGCGGAACTTGAGACCAGCAAACAGGTGACTGCATATTGGCTTTCGTACGAACAGTAAAAGGCATGGGCACTAGAATCCGTTTGGCCGCATTGGGAACGCGAAGTCCACTGGCTGGAAGTTTCGGTCCCATGGACGTATTAGGAAATTTGAGCTCGCTTAGAATGAGGTATTGCGTGGGTGTGGCGCCGTTTTCACAAGCTAGAATAAAAAATTGCTGTTATAAGTCAAACTCAAAGGACAACCCAAATTTTGAGTCATGCAGAGAAGCTCAAAGGTTCTTATTTGGACGAAGTCTATTTCTTGCAGCATTGGCTGAGCCTCTTACTCTCTACGATTATAAAACCGATTTTAAAGATTACTAAAGTTGTTTGGATTTACCTGTCGTTTCCACTGTAATTTGGTATTCAACTTTTTTATCCAACAAATGGAGTAGCAAATAGTGCCACGACTCTTCGTAAGGCACAAATTCCAGGATACACTGACCACGAGTATAATTTGTACTGCAGTTGGATATCCAAACTACATCTGTTGGTCTTGGTTCTAAGTTAGGTAAAGCCAATGGACTAGCTGCTACAACCATTGGACATTCGATGTTACTAGCTGTGGGTACGCTGGCACATTGTTTAAGAGTTACTGTCACAGACCATGTGTTGGAGGGAACATAAAATCTAGGAAAAAAAAAACCATTTAATTAACAATGTGCTTAATTTATTCATCATCCAGTCTTCATTTTTTTGAGGTTGTGGCACTTTTAATTGTAAAGTACTGTAGGGTCATTTTGTATTCATATCAAAGTCATAAATATTTATCATCATTTTTAAATAAATTAAAACCTTCAATTTGCATCTGCAGGTGGAAGAAAATTAGAATTGAAAATTGTGTTATGGTAAAGTTATGACCTAACTGATGTTACATAATAACTGTTCCCCAGAACACAAATGTTAACATTGTCCAGCTGCTTTCAATTCAAGGTTTCTATCATGTATTAGTAGACATGTTTGCCAAACCCATCAAAGTGGAAATGATAAATACAAGTTGCATGTCAAATAAAAATTCACCCTGTAGGATATATCCCCTAACTCATGAATAGCTTTTCTGTATAATAGAATAAATATTGATAAATTGATTCTCATTTTCTGTCCACCATTTTCAATTATTGACATAACTCCCACACTATAAACAACCTCCATTGAAAATTTAGTTACATAAAAAGACAAAAGAGGCCATTAAAATTGCAAACTAGCATTATTGCATTTCCTACAAGGCATTCTTATAAAGTTTCCCATCACGAGTATTTCAACAGAGCCTTCATGCAAAATTAATTAGGCAGTGAATTAATAAAAAAGATATGAAACAAACTTTAGGCAACTGAAAACAAAAACAAAAGCAGCAACAACTAGAAAAAAAAATGCAAAGCTATTAATCTCAACGCTAAATTAATATAGAAGGAAAGGAACTCTCAACCAACTTGTAATATTGGGGTTGATCAATCTGCTGTGACAGTGCAACTCCCAGTAGCAACTGCACTATATTGTGTGCAATGCGAAAATTGAGGCTGGATGCCAGCCATGTGGAGCACTTGGTGAAGAGGCCCTGCAAGAGGAAGAAATAAAAAACATTAAGTGGATAATGGACAAAAAATAGCAACTAAAATGGCATGATAAAAGGAAAAAGACGAACAAATACATAGTACATGTTTTTTTAAATACCTTCTGTTGAATTCTATTATTTCTTTCCCGCAGAAACGCCACAAGGAACCAGTCCCCAGGCACAGGATTTGTGATGGAGAGATTGTGAGCAAGTGAATTGCTTAACATGGTCAGGTTATAAAGCGAACTACGATGGATGTAGAAGTTGGGAGGAAAAGATGAGTTGTCGGGATTGATGACTGGATAGCTGCCAAATTGAATATGACTGCAAGAGGAAAACAAAAGGGTTATATTATTTGAGATCTAATGGTTCAGCTTATGTAATAATATGAAGATTCATGTTATATAGTTATATAGTACTTATGCTTGTGCAATTTGTTGACTGGGTAATGTATATTTGCAAATAACGGTGGCGTATCGGTACTGCCGGATCCGTTAGTACCGACGCGCCACCATTATTAGAACTGCCGAAGCGACATCGCCCCACTGTGTTGCTTCATACTTTGTGAACTTTCTTTTATAAACATTTACTGTAGGAATGTGCAGCAACATAAGCCCACACACAAGTTGGGCCACTTGCTTAACTATTCACCAATTTTAATGCGCATTTCCATTGTGTACTAACACAATTCATACGAAAACATTCTCACCTGAAATCTCACCTGACCATAGACCTAAAAGTTCTTTATTAACCAACTTTATTACCACATACACATATTAAATTGACCATTACTGAACCCATTTGCTTTCCTAACACCTTTCTAGCTATTGATATAACTACACAAAACTCTCCTCCAGATTAAAACAGATTATATGACCATATGTATAACTTACATTATTCAGCATAATCATAAAAAGCAGATACAAATTTCTGCACTGCCATGTATAAACTTAAAAGCTTTTTCCATGTTCAGGCATAGTCTCACAACACAATAGGGATTATTTTAAAAAGGGTGCAAATTGCTTTACATTTTGTTTGCAGAAATGACTACAAGTCCCTCAAGATAATAATTTGACATGGTGCATAAAGCAATTTCAGGAAGTATTAGGAAATCTCATTACTTTTTTCAAGATGACAAATCATCACAAGTGATTAAGATTTTTCCAAAATATTTAACAGACATTGCTAATTGCTTTTGACAGTCTTGCTTTTTTCTCTCTCCTTTCTTTAATGTATGGATAAGCTGCTTAATTCAATCTATAAAGAGACAATTAAAAGTGAGAAGACTGATTAAATAAATGAGTTTAAAAACACAAAGGAAAACAGTGAGTTCAAAAATCAATAAAAGGAAGAATCTCTCAAGACTCTTGGTGTCTGTAAAATGCATTAAGTATTAAATAGTTCAGTTTGTAGCTGTGCAAAAATGATTAAATATTCAAATGTGACAATTGCCTAAATTGTATACACCAGCTTTAAATATTTACAATTCAGCACACGAATTCAAAAAATCATTTAGATGCAAAAAACAGTAAAACACATATGTTACTGTAAAAATTTTTTTCCCTCAAAGTTTTATAATACCATAAAATGGGGTAGTAAAAAATGATAAAACTTATATAAACCAATACAATAAAAAAATAAATTGGTTCCCCAATGCTTCATATATAAAAGATATTATTCATTTTGACAGAAATTCCCAGAAATCAAAGGGAATTTATTTACTCTTTAAAAAACTTTTCCCAAGTGTTGAAAGTTTTTATCAGAGAAGCCACAAAACTGTCTAATTTTGAAAGATTTAACTCGTTAACATAAATCTTTTCAACATTTTTCATGATCAAAATGTTGTCGGCACCAAATGATGGTGTAATTACCGTTTAATTACAACTCAGTTTGAATTACTCTCATCAAAAGTGAGGTCCATTCAAAGCCAATCAATGCCAAATTTTCTCCTTTTCAATTATATTCAAGTCGAGCATCTCATTTCAGGCTTAAACTAAAGATCAACACTTTTACAAAGAAAGACAAATGTTAGTAAACAACATTAGCGAGAGAAAGAGTTTCTCAAGAATAAAAAAAGATATAGAATAAGACGAAAAGAGGAGGCAAAAAAAGAGAAAACACAAAGGCTAAAGACTCGCAACTAGATTTAGATTCGAAAAAAAATAGGAGGGTTAAAAAAAATATTGGGCGTAATGCCAAACCACCCTTCCATTCACCATTGGGAAAGGGGCGAAAAAGAAAAAATTCGACATTCGAATTCACAATCATCAAACTTGAAAGAAAAGACTTGAAAAAGAAATCCTCCTCCATTAACCCGAGTTGCATTCATGTTAAACGTGACAAAAAAGAGAAATTTCTTTCCTGTCAATACAAAAACAGGATGGATTTATAAGAAAAAAAAATTGACATTTTAAAAACTTCAAGAAGAGCATAAAGTGAATTTATTATTTAAATTAAACGCTTCAAAACAAGTAATGTGCAAACCGGAATTTCAAATAAAAACATTGTTAGTGAAGAGTTTGACATCAGGTGGTACTTCATTCTTAATTTCTTTCGCCAACCTGAGTGAAGGAAACCTTAAAACTATTTATACCAAGTTAGTTTAGATCAATAATGTGAAACGACTACAAATTTTCTTGTTCAGCTTGTACAACATTACAATTTTCTTGACTAATAAGCCATCTACTTTTTCCCGACAAAACACCATACTTCTAACATTGCATGAAAAATGAGATTTACTGGTTAGAAAATGACTTTACAAAGCTGTTTAAACTTGTAAAGGCCTTTGCCTTTACAGGATTTACAAAATTTTTCTGAACACAGAAAAACATATATTTTCCAAGAACTTTACAAGCTTTAAAGCGACTTTTGGTTGTGGAAACAAGAGTGATATAATTTCTCTCCTACAAACTTTGTCGTACTGTTTGTACCTTATGTTGTGAGCTGTGGTCAAATCCAGGAATTATGTTCGCACCTAAGTACATCAAACACGAATGTACACACTTAGTGGTGCGTTGTCTTGTAGGATTAATTTGAAGCGTACTCAATGCCAATGTATTTTTGCTACAGTCAGCCAATAGTATGCACTGACCAAACTAACTTCTATGCTAAATTGAGCCTAGTAGAAAAACAGATATAAACTCGGATTCAATTCAAGAGAAACAGAAATTTCACCAAAATGATAATTCAAAAAAATTTCAGAGTATTTTCCGGGTGTACGTACGCCACTACGACCTAAAACAGTACAATTCATATCTCTTTTCAGTATACTGCATAAACAACCACAATCTATAAAACCAAAAATTTATTCAGCAAGCAAAATCTTATCCAGAAAACTCCAGCTAAATGATGAGCAAGCAAAAACCGATTTTCAAAACCCTCTTCAAAAAGAAAAATCAGCAAATTCACGCATAATTACCACAACAGTGCAGAAAATAAAAAAAAATTGAGTATTACATTTTTAACAGAGTCGTTTCAATTCAAATGTAAAGACAAGCCGATCGATGCACGGTCGTAGAGGGGGGATTTGTATTTCCCCAGGTGAGATTTCCAACACCTGTCGTTACGCTTGTCAATTTAATTGTACCGGGGGTCTATTTTTAGCCTCGTCTTACTATTAAAGCACTTTCTTTTTTCCCTCTATTTTTTTTATTCCCAACGATACAAATGCGGGACACGCAATGCCTAATTACTCCGCTAACAAGTCAAATGGCGAGTCGATTTTGCCACATCCAATTAAGACCCACTTAAAGTAAACACACACCGACGTCATAAATAAATTTAAATCCCACATTTTTTTCTTCTTTACTTCTGTTTTTATCATTTTGACACGTTTTCCCACGTCGTAAATCGTATTTATGATTCTACATCGTTTATCATTTTACAGATTTTCCGCTATTGGGAGAGATTTCAATGTTGTAAAATGATGTGTATGTGGTTTGGGTAATTATAACGAATGAGACAAGTTAATGTATGAGTTTCAATTGATTTGGGTTTGATACGAAATGAATAGGGTGTGGTTTCACTCAAGGTTAAATCTTGTTTCAATTGTCAATTGAGATGTCAAATTAAATCGTGTGTTGTGGATATGGGTTTTAAAAAATTGATTTTGGTTTTTTTTTTAATATGGAGTTTTCAAGTCATGTTATTTGTGGAAAAACATAATAATGGGACGATGTCGCTTCGGCATTTCTAATAATGGCCGCAGTATTCTAATAATGGTGGCGCGTCGGTACTGCCAGATGGAACCGGAAATGAATTCCATCCAGTTGTACCGACGCTCCACCATTGTTAGAACTGCCGAAGCGACATCGCCCCATTAGATATGTAGATTCAACATTCAAAAAATATTTTGACTTTGACAACAGAGGGCGCAATATGACTCATAACTACACGCCATTTTGTTTGGAAGAATTACTGCTATTACAACCACATTTTAAATGTTCAAGGCTTTAAACTTCGTTAATATCTAAGCACTGAAGGAACTTTAAGTAGCAAAGGGAATACAATCATGTGATTAAACCCCATTTTGATCACCATTAAGAGATTTCATAACTAGTTTAAAAATGTCATTTGAGGTTAAACCCGAGTCATCAACTTGTACAGCACCTTACAAAAATATAAAACCTCTAATTGGTATGTGCTACTTTTAAGCTCATTACAAATCCCTGGTGTCAAAATTTTATATTAGTAGACAAAACAACTGCCATTTTAAAGAGATTCAAACAAAAACTTTGCAATATTTCCTCTTCCTCTTACAACAAAGTCTTCATGCCTCATTATAGGTTGCAAGGGAACCACACAAGACTAATACTCCTAAATTGTACCATCCTTAGAGAGTAAAACTTCTGCCAAACCAATAACAAACACTCAAACCTAAACACATAATCAACAAATCAACTTAAACAGCTCCCTCAACCCTCCTCTCGTCCTTAATTTAAAATTCAAAAATAATTTTCTTCACATTTCTGCAAACACTTTGCAATTTGATCTCATTACTTGTGGTCGAAATAATATTTAAAGACGGAACTCTCCAAAAGCCAGAACAAACACATCCCAAGATGAAAATTAATTAATCAAACTTAAATTTAAAGAGAATTATCAACTTTAAAATAATTAACGGTTTTCGTAATCCAACCTCAAAGTTGTAGAATGGGATTAACAGTTCAACTATTAGTTAGACCCTTTGTCGAGATTAAAAAGTGAAAAGGCGAGATTTGGGTCATATCTGCCTTAATGCATCTTGCAAAGCTTTGACTATCTGCGGTGTGTACGCATAAAAAATTAGGTTAGGCTGCCTCCGAGTCTATTTATACATAATTTTTATATCATCGTTACGGGATTTCACAACTACTTTAAAAATGCTGTTTGATGTATCGAGCCGAGAAGGTAGAATATAAGTTTCACTCTAACTCTATTGAAAAATAGTAAGCAACCAACCAATCGCAGCCAGTTAGTAGAAATTGAAGAACGAATCACAGCGCAGACAACAACCAAAAATAGGCGAATGCTGTACTAGTGTATTTCTGGTCGGTGTGATTCGTACTTTCATGCTTCCCATCTCGCTACTATTTGTTGGTTCCTTATGTCTGTCCCAAAGAAGACCGTACCGAGGATCCAGGCAATAAAAAAGAGACTCACTTCTATGCTCGGGCCAACTAAATTTTCCATTGTTCAGCTTTCATCCAATGAAATGACTTTTAAGACTAATGCTTCCAGCCAATCACAGCCTGGATGGTTCAATTGTTGTTTGAATATGACCTCTGACTTGAGAGTTAAGAACTGTAAACGTATAGATTTATATAGACGTACATGGTTTTTTTTTTTATAGTATTAAAGGTAAAAATGCCCTCATAGTCCTTCCCGAGGGGATTTCTTCCAGTCGCCTCTAGTGACCGTTGTGAAACGGCTTATTGGCTTGGATAGAATAAGTCAGATTCGTTTCAGTTTCAGTTTTTTCTCCAAGTGTTGTTCAGAATCTATGCTCTGTCGCTCATGGTATTAGTACATAGCCAGTGGTGATGTTAAGCTTCAATACTTCTCGTACTTAAAACTCTTGAACTGATTACCTAAGCTTTAGTTGTATAAGTGGAATCGAGTACTTGCAATCAAAGATATATACCAAGATTATCATTGCTTGCAATACTCCTTACTGCAAATATGGCGAAAGTAGAGCGAGTCTTATGTGTCTCATTCAACCGAGAAACCTCCAAAAACTAGTCCTCCTCTACATTCTCAAATTTATGTATCGTCCTAAGTGAATTCCCTTACCTTTAAGAGTGGAATATATTTTTGTCTGTCTAAATAAAAAATTGTTTTTGGTTTTGAATAATTAAATTTTTTCTACCCGGATATGAAATGTTTTCCAACCCGTGAAGTGAAGATGATAAATAATTTATAATATAATTTACTTTTTTCTAGCTATTAAAAATTTAATAATAAAAATGTCACACTGTGATAAAATTTGCTATAGTAAATTATAAATTAAACAGTTTAGTCTCCTATGTATTTCCAATGCTTTAATTTCCCTACTCTGTAAGCTTTAAAACTTATTCCCTAACAGCCCTGTAAATTATTAAATACTTCAAGCTTTTGAAACTCCCTATGAAATACTAAAATCAATAACTATCTATTTTTAGTGAACTCCAATGTACATATAAAAAAATTCATAGCCTTTAAAAAAAAAAAAAAAAAACAATTTCACAACTAAAATGACCAAAAATCCTTTCATAACAGGAATTTAATTTTAATACATTTTTCTCTCTAAAAAACTGGAAATGTGATTGTCACATTTTGTCATGAAGAAAACTCTGACTCCTAATTAAATTTTTAACCTGCCAAGTGAAAGGGGAAAAGAAGAATGAAATTTTAAATGACATTCAGTGACAGAAAACCAAGAATCATTTTGAGGGTGATGAAATTGTAACCAATCTCCGATTGCCTAACATCTTTATTTCATAGTATCAATATTTAAACACCGTTTTCAAAACTGTTACGTAATAAACAGGGTGTTGTTACATTTAAATAACCGAAATTTTACTAGAATATTTAAAAATTAATACTGGACAGTAATTTAGTTTTAATGCTTTTATAAAAGTTTAGACTTTGCAGATTAAAAGGTATTACTTTAAAGCTATAATGATGGCAATAATTTGGTAAGTTAAAATTCTTACAAAATCCCATTAAGGAAAGTAGTTATTTAAAACGATATTGAGAGCTCGCTTGTGAGCGTGCGGTTCTTCCTGATTGATCAAAGAATGAAGTTGTAAACTAGGGTCACCCTTTTTAAAAATTTTATCATTCAATGGGGCGATGTCGCTTCGGTAGTCCTAATAATGGCCGCAGTATTCTAACAATAGTGGCGCGTCGGTACTACCAGATGGAACCGAAAAAATGAATTCCATCCAGTAGTAGCGACGCGCTACCATTGTTAAAACTGCGGCCATTATTAGAACTGCCGAAGCGACATCGCCCCATTGACCAGAATAGATATCTATAGGTCTTTCATCTACTGATCAACTAATCAAAACACCCTCAGTTAGCCACTTTTTTAAGTCACTTAAAATAAGTGATTTCAAAGAACTGATCAAATCTATGTGGACTCATCACTCATCATCAATGATTAAAAAAAATGATGTCTTTTGCAAGGACAGTTTTCTTGTAGAGCACAAAAAGCAAGATACATTCCCATTTCCATTATCAGAAGATAGTAAATTGTCTTTAAAGTGTTAGTCGACTTCAATGTACTTAAATCCTTGCAAAAAGCAGGTATATACTTTGCCTTTCGATATTCTAAAAATTGTAAAAGGTTACTTGTGATTATCTCATATTTTGTAGCTTAACAAATTGATCTATTGAAATCTCTACAACACTTTTTACTTTATACACAGCGCACAATAACCAAACTACAATATTATCCCAAATTCAGTTAAAATTCTCTTCCTACGTCTCTCAAAGTTTCCACTGACTGTGAACAACATTTGCAATGCAGCAATAAATTCCCTCCATTGATTTTGCATTACAACTTAAAACTCTTACACTCAAATTTACTTCTACTTGTTTACTCTTACAACTTCATCCAAATAAAATACTTGCAAAGTAAACAACTTCAAGTATTTACACCACCTCTTGCACAAACATCAATAAAAATAGAAGAAGAAGTGATATATATTTACAGTGAAACGTTTTTTGGTGGACATCCTCTTGATTCATTGGCGTAGAAAGTCCAATTGGCCCTCTGAACTTCCACCGGGACTCGATAGTGAAAAATCTGAACATCTTTGTAGAATGAGAAGACAAACAGCTGACGGGCTTCCAGCGCCTGACTGTGGCTCACAATATCTTTAAAAAAAAAACAAACAAAACAATATAAACAACATTAATTACTACCAGTTCCAACAAAATGTTGCACAACAACAAACAAAAAAGAAATTATTACATTAACAACATGTAAAACATGTCACGCTGAATTAAACCTGTAGAATTGCTCATCTTGCTGGGTTCAGTCAAGCAGAAAAATTAATTTACAATTAGGCTTAATTAAAATTAATTGTTAAAACCTAATTCTTGCTAACCAGATGTTGATTATGTTTGAAAAAAATGTTGGGAATATGGGGAGAAAAAACGCTCATTTACTTAATTGGAAGTGGCAAATTTAAAAAGCCATTAGACTTAATTATGGGAATTATTAAGAAATTTTAAGCACTAAGTTTTAGGACATCTATCTTATTTGCCAAATAAAAATAAAGCATTCAAGAGTGACTAATGAGTTTGGAAAAAATGTAACGATTTATTGAATGATGTTTAATTGGAGAAATTGTAAAATGTCTAGTTACTGTGAAAATTTTACTAAAGTGCATCACCATACAGATAAGTTTAATCATTTTTTGGTAGTAAGTGCATCTGGTTTGCAAATGATGTTTAGGATGTTTTGCATCAACAACCTTTTTACTATAGCTTAGCCAAATCTCTAGTTGACAGAAATGTTTGACTTAATGCAATTGGTTGTTGGATTTTGTTTTTATATCGTTTTAACTGAGATTGATGCAATCTGCCCTCAGTGTAAGCATTAGAATTGACGATGTTCTTAGGATCAAACTTGAATTGTCTACAAAACTACTCTTTGGTTTTAGTAATAAGCATTAGTTTACTTGCATGGTATAGTGATATACACTAACAGTGATGAAAGTTTATAAGAGTGTTGTCATATTAAATGCGTAGTGTGTTTATTAATAATTTTTTAGTTTTGGTCAATTATTAAAATTTGATTTATTAAAGTATTAACCATTTGGTGGTTACTTTGTTATTCATTCACTGATAATCCCTTCTGAGTCACTTTAAATTTGATGAGAAACCATATGAATTAAAATTGAATAGAAAATAGCTCATTATGACTTAGGTCACATTCATTCTAAACTTGTAACTAAAATGTAGTTTAAAAATTATAACTGAAGACATTGAAATGAATATTTTGAAAAACAGACTATATCTACAATATTTTAGTATAATTTTCTTAACAAAGATCAAAAAATTTCCTATCTGACAGGTAACTGATCAAACTTGCCAAAAATGCTAGGTTTAAATCTTTTATCAATATTCACATCCTGTTTACCTGAAAATTAAACAAATATAAAACGGGAACTCTAGGGAAATTCTTGGAAAAATTGCTAGTTTGACAATTTCCACCCCAAAAAATTAAAGGTTCTCAAATATTATACGACAATTTTTTAAAAAATTTCTATGAATTGCATAAAAGTTTTATACCTTCCCCTTCCTTTCATGTTCAGATTAGGCAGTTCCTCTTACAGGGAATTCTCTTTCATTGCAACATAAAATTTTAGTTAAATTCACTGAATAATTTTTGTATAAAAATTAAAACTGGGAAAAAAAAAAATTTCCAAGGTTAAAACCCCAGCCAAAAATAAAATAAACAAAATACTTTTATTGCAACTTTTTTTCATCCCCAAAGAAAAAACTGTAAGATGAATTACAGCTGGGTAAAAAAGAAAAATGTATAGAAAACATTTGAAAAAGGATCAAAGTCAACATGAGGGGATCTGATGAGCACGAGATAAGACAATCTCACTCAATACAGGCGTTTGTCTTAGTAGCTACTTCAAAGATTGAGTAAACACAAAGTAAATACTCAAGAGCAACACTTATTTCAATATCTTGTCTTTGCTTACCTGCAAGCGATACGCCGATTGTGAGCAAAACGATGAGAAACACAAGCGAAGCACGGCCGAAACACATCAAACCCAACACGCGCTTCGCCATCTTGGCCCGGTCTCTACGTCAATACTGTTACGTCATAGCGAGCAATGCATTGATTGGTGGATGATGTATGACGTCTTAAAACCGAAAAAAAAAACTGATTTATGGAATCACTAAATCACTTATCTTTTTTAGTGATTTACTAAATTCCACTTGATTTGTTAGATTTGATTTTTTTATATCAGATATTCACTATGATTTATCAACAATATAAATCTCACTCAAAATGTAATGATGATAAACTTTTAATTTCAGAAAAAAATCTCATTTGAGAATTACACAAACAACTGATTAATTATTTTGTCCTCTTTTTTTTGCCTTAGTGAGAAAACAACCTGTACAAAGAGTACATTAATTATACCTTACAAGTGTTAATATCATAACAAGTACAGAGCTACATGCTACGTTTAGGTTAAATCTAATTACTACATTCCAACTACATTTTTTTTTGCAAAGTTAAAACCCAAAAATTACTATTTACATTTTTTGCCCTTATTTTAAGAAGAAACATCATTATAATATAGCAGCAAATACAACTCAGCAACAGAAAAATAGTTTATAATAAAAAAAAAATAAAAAAAATCCTGCATTTTTTGTTTATTAAAAAATAACATTTTCCTAATTTTTCTTGAAATTCATATGCAGATATGTTTGATTTTATCCAAATTTTTAATAAATCAAATTTTGCATATTTTAAAAAATAATGCTTCGTTATTTTTCTACTTGACAAATTTTCTTCCACACTAAAAAACCTGCAGGTTATTTCATTTATATTTTATTTACATTACAGCCTTGCAGATTATTTTTTTTTAAATTTTACAGTATCCAAAAATTGTCAAATTATTAACTTTATTTACTATATTTTCAAAAATATTTTTAAAAAGCAGAGTTAATTAGTTTAGCAAAAAACTAAAACTTAAATACTTCATTTCTTTCTTGACACTTTCCATTTTTTTTTTTTATATCTTAATTAATGTAATTGTTTTAAGCAAAAAAAATTAGAAACTAATATTTTTTTGCTTAAATTTAAACCCTATTTCAGAGAACCACACAAGTTCTCTTTTTCTTAGGTTTAGGTTGGGGGCAAAGAACAGCTCGAATAGCTTCATCAAACACGGTTTTTAAACCTTTTTGTGTTAATGCTGAGCATTCCAAATATTTGACAGCGCCAATTTCTTTTACCATTGCCAGACCTTGTGGATAAGTAATTGGAGCGAGTTTCTTATCCTTCAATTTCTCAATTGTTTCTTTGTCTTCTCTCAAATCTAATTTTGTGCCCACCAAGATGATCGGGGTTTGCGGGCAGTGATGACGAACTTCAGGAAACCACTGCAAGAAAAAATATACACGAAATGTTAAATTAAGGCTTTTAATTTTACTAAAGTGATTGTGAAACAACTTCTAAAATAGAATTCACTACGGATACCATCCATCTAAAAATAGTGTTACTCAATTCCTCATAATTGGATTGCAGGAGTTCGATATCTAACATTTTAAAGGATCGACTTGCATACTACGTCCTTATGCTTCTCCTTTTGAAAATTAACGGTCGTTGGTTATGGACAGTGTAGTTATTGCGAGTAATAAAGCTGATAATAAGGCAAATCGTGTTCAGTCCTCGCCTCCTTGTTTATTTGAACCTTTTTCCCCTAGTAAAAGATTCAAATAAATCTCATTTTTTTATTTACGAGCTTTAGATCACGTTCGATTTTTAACGTCACGATTAATAGGGATATAAATCGATATCAGTTCCCTAACATCCAACTAGTGATCAGCCTAACCATGTTAATTTGATTAAAGTTTATTAAAAAGTCATTTCAAACTCACTTTCGCTCTGACGTTTTCAAATGAGGCCGGATTTACCAAGGAAAAACAAATAAGGAAGACGTCCTGAAAATTAAAAATAAACACTTTAACTGAATATTTTCCCACATGGCGGGTAAAAATAACATTTCAAAACTCAAGTTCCTGATTAAAATGTAGATTAAGCAGCTGTAAGTGGGTTAAGTTTATTCACAATTAGATAAAAGACGCTTTCATTAGCATTTGGGAACTTTAAAGTTGTTGAATTGGAAATTACATTACCAAAAAAGAGCAATAAAAAAATTTTGACAATAGGTAACGATTTTTCAATACGGCTGCTTATGAACTACATTTATTGGACTATTACTGTCTGTGGGTAGGAAAGTGGTCTCAATCTATCATAATCTTCTTGACCAGCTGTATCCCATAATCCAAGATTTATTGGTTTTCCATCCACCATAACATTCGCTGAGTAATTATCAAATCTAAAAAATTATGATAGAAATTAATAAGAATAATTTAAATAATATTAAAATACTTACACTGTTGGAATATATTCTCCAGGAAAAGCATTTGTTGTGTAACTGATTAGAAGACATGTTTTACCTACAGCTCTGTAATAGAAAAAAAATTACATTATTTTATATTATATAATATATAAAATCCAATTTATTTTTCATGGTAGAACTCAATTTCTTGAACCTGAACTTAAAGGCTTAAAAGCATCAGTGAAAATGAACTAATTATTTTAAAGAGGAATAAGGGTGACCTTAAAAAAGATTACAGAATTAAATAGAATAAACATTTTTTTTTTTAATTTAGTCGTTAAAATCTAAAATACCTAGGGTTCACTAACACATGAAATGAATTACTCATTTCTTGTTTCCCCCTGTATTATTATATTCTTCATTCAGGATATTACAAACACAACAAAAATGTTAATAACATTTTTATAAAATGAATCAATCTTTAATGAATGAAAGAATTAAGTGATTTAACCATCTTTCTTTTGTCAAAATCTTAAAAATTTCTGTGTATACATTTTAAAGAATAAACAAAACACTGTTGTGGATAAATCCCGGTAAATATAAAATCGAATACAAGTTTTATTCGTAATTTACCAGTTAACACGGAAAAAAACACCTAAGAAAATTCAGAACAAAATGAAATTTTTATACACTTTTAGTGGACGAATGACCTAAAATGGAATACAAAAAAATTGAAGTAAAATGAGGATGAAATAAATGTTGAAACCCCACATTTATCCTTGACCACATATGGACTTGAATCAAACACACCTAAAAAAAAGAGTTTATATTTTGTACTCATTTAAAACCTGCTTAATCGTTATTATCGATTGGTTGGTTATGAAAGGTTGATAAAATAGAAAGTGTTTCTAAAATCGTTAAAGTGAATGTAGAAAAATTCCAAGGCGTGGTTGACTTTCTAATGAAATTGATGGATTAAAGTGATTCCTATGTAAACAGAATTTTTTGGGAGTAAAACTCACCCGTCTCCAACCACCACACATTTTATTGCTTGCATTTTTCAGTTTGTTTAGCGCTCTCGTATGTTGGTTTCGGTCTTGAATGATCTTCTGGGTGATAAATTTGTACGCGTAAAGTAGAGGTCAGTTTTTAGGCGAGAACCGACTAATGGCGGCTGGCGACACAAGTAGAGTAGATTAGATAGATAGACAGAGGAAGTTGCTTGCAAAACGGAAGTTATGGTGCGACGACTGCGACATCAGTCGGTTAGTGGTGAAAACAATCAGAGTATTTACGCATTTTGCGATATAAGGGTTGATCAATTACTTTACGGTTATAAAAGGGTTCACCACTTCATTACATCGCTGTTTTAGTATACTCCAGGAAGTGCTGCCCTCTTACGAGATGAATTAAAATTAAAATGAATGGGATGTCAGTGATAACAGAAGGGCATAAAAAACAAGAGCAAGAGCTCTACAACGTTTTATCAAGAGTATATAGAATTATTCTATATACTCTTGGTTTTATCTTTATGAAGATTTGCCGGGATGTAGGGGATGTGAAAATGATGAGGAAGATGGAAAACAGGCACAAAGCGTTTCGAAAAATGATGACATCCAAATTGTGAAAGAAACTAAAGCCGAACCGGAATTATAACATTTTTTCTTCTCGTGTTTTATTTTGTACTCTGAATATTGAAAATTGAAATAAATTCTGACTGCAATTAAAATAGCACACACTTAATTAAGTACATCCGAAAAATATTTAAAATTTACCCTACAATAAAAAAAATTAGTTAATGTCATGACTATGACTTTATGATTAAAAAATTTCTTTTCTAAAGGTGAATCCGAACTCATCACATTTTTCTTGGAGTGTTCGTCCTAGTTGCGGTGGTCCGCAGAAAAAGACAGTCACTTTTCCTTTTTTCTCTGCCGCAATTCTTTTAAATACCTAAGAAACCAAAAAATGGTTGCAGAAATCATTATAACCCAAAAATAATTGATTCCTGGCGACACAACATGGTTGTATATCACCGCAGATTAGATTGGTACTCCGATCAATTACATAATCAATCATTGGCGCGGTAAAGATACCTGTATACATCACCAGGAATCACCGACATTCTTTGGTTAATATGAACTCACTTTATTCCAACTGGGTCTTCCAGCTTGTGCCCGCGTTTTCAGCCCTGTAATTAAATCTCTTTTCTCTCTCTGATGAAGCAAATCCAAAGCCAACTGCAACCCAAGAACTTTCATGTCAGCTCTTTGTAAAGCTGAAGTGAAATACATGTGCATATCTAAAAATCGGTCCATAACTCCGCCCAACTCAGCTTGCTCGATTTCCAATTGAGAAAGTAGATTGACAAACCATTCAAATGATCTTTGGTCTCGATTAAGCCAAATAAAATCAACTTTCTGCAAATTCATAACGCTTTGTGGCACTTGGCTAGTCCAAGCGTGTTGACATTTTGGACAAGTATGGCGCTCTTTCCAGTACCGTCTCATAATGCTTTGCAAGATACTTCCGAATGGGGTGACTCCTATACCAGCTGCTACTAAAACTGCGTGTTCGGCACGGAAAATGTGACTAGATGGCGCACCAAAAGGTCCATCAATAAAAACCTGTTACAAAGAGAAATTTTTGTGCTCATATTAATAATGGCGTGCTCACTTGAAATACCAGAGGATGCAGTTATTATTTAACAAATTTTCCGCTACCTATATCAATGGCGTCACTGTTTTCGGTTGCGAAATTTTGTCAAAACTCTTACTTTTAATGGTTTTATCAATTTTCTTGCTTCTGGAGCTGCTACAGCTGTCACTGTGACTACGTCATTTAACTCTTCATTTTTCTCTTCTTCCATAATGTTAGGGCTTAAAGTTACCACTCGTGGTTTGTGTCTCAAATATCGAAAGCTCTGCCTCGTACTTTTCCTTCCTTTCCCTATTTCTCCCGTATTTGTCCGTCTTAAAACAACGCGGGTTTCATCCGTTAGTGCAACGCCATCTAGTGGCATTGATTTGGACCTTTTTACAGATTTTTCGTAATGTTGAAAGGGCAATAATTTCATTGTTTCCGGTGACGTTTGTTCCGGGTCCGCATCAATCATCGACAATCGTTGTTGATTTTCAATGTAATTGTGTAATCGATTCGTCCATTCACCAACACATCGGATATGGAGCCAGAGAAAATCATCTTGTTCTGGGGCGCTGCTCAGAGTGAAAGGATGCCATTCGAATTTAGCAATAGCCGGAATTCGGATGAAAATGTAATCGCCGGGGTTGTAGGTGAAGTTGAGTGGTCTCTGAATAACGAGTTGGACGACTTTGGATGGGAGTAAAACGGCTTCAGTTACGGTAGTCGTCCCATAGTGACTCATTCTGAGGCGCGTAAATCGGATGATCCGCTCTACAAGGTAAATAGCTGCTGGACCGATGAACCATTTCCAGAAATTAGGCGCGTGAAGAATTAGTAGTACCCAAAATGCAATGAAAAGTCGATGAGTCCAATAAAATACCTAAAAAAAAATTTTCTATTAATAAAATCAAATTGTGAACAGTTCTGGTTATATTGATCAATCAAAATGAAATACTCTGATATCCAATCAACAATACTCGATAAATTCCTATGAAACTTGTTAATAGAACCGGAAGTCAGAGAGTTCCATCTGCGGTAATAACACTAGTTTTACCTCAAATTTCCCACTTCGCCTTACAAACGGTAAAGCAAAAACGACAATCAATATTAAAACAAAAAGAAGCGCAATTCCAGTAATTGAAGCCCATCCTTTTATTAAACCAGTCTGGTACTTGGTGGTAAAAAGATAATCGGTGAATGATAACTCCGACAAATTTGCACTTCTTATCGTTTCATTTTCGTAATCATTTATCGTTGCCGTCGTGTTTATCACTACAGTTTCATTATAAATCGTCGTAGTCTTGTTTTCATCAAACACTTCAAAACTCTCAGATTGACTTGACATAACATCTTTAAAAAGTAAAGAAGAATTATTTACTTAGATCGATATTCAAATTGGAATTTGAACTTACAGTAATTACACAAGTGTCCTACTGTATGAAAAACGGCGAAAACTGCGATTAGCGATCCGGTTAAAACATGGAAAAAAATATGATCATCCAACGGGAAAAAAGAACTCATTCCACGTGACCGTAAAAATGTAATTAAATTACGTAACACGAAAACCAGTACCATCATACATGTAAAATTTAAACACTGACCTGTAATGAAAATAAAAATTTTAAATAAAAATACAACCAGAAAATGTGGTACCAAAAATTACCGCAAGCACGCGCTATTTTGACGAATGAGTTATAATCTCTAAACTCGTAAATCCGTAATCCGAATAAAACAAGGATAATAGATATATATAATGTTAGAAATATTATAAAAACATTATTATTTCGTATATAACTCCATCTCATCCAATAGGGAAGTCGTGAAAGAAGAGATGGAGCGGGACCCGGACACGGAGGAATCAACCATCTTTCTATACTGGTTGAAATGTTTTCTAGAAGTCCATCGTGCTTTCCTAGTTGTGTTTTTAGATTTTCGAACGTGATTTCGCCCGAGTTTTCTGGATCGGCGTCTTCGAACAGAGCTGTAGTGAGATCGTCTATTTGGTCTTCACTAAACTTCATTCCGTTTTCTTCCACACAGGCTTTGATTACGTGACGGAGTTCCTCGGGTTGAATTAAACCGTCGCCTTAAAGAAAAAAATTTGAATTCAACGAAACAAGTTTATAATAAAGCATTACTTACCATCCAGATCATAAATTCGAAAAACGAAGTTGATTTTTTCATCAAGGTTTTGATTTGCTAGTTTTTCAATAGCGTTTAGGAATGTAAGAAGGGAAAGTGAACCAGTATCGTTTTGATCGAAAATTTTAAAAACGCGTTCGGTAAAAAATTTCTGTGAAAAAAGAATGTAAAAAAAATTGTTTGAATTAATATATTTGTCCCGAATTACATTCTTGGATTTAATTATTTTGCAGAAATCGTCAAAATCAATTTTATCGCTTCCTTTAGCCACTTGTCTAAACGATTTTTGAATGC
Organism: Pachymerium ferrugineum; assembly: GCA_034686365.1. Lineage (NCBI taxonomy): Eukaryota > Metazoa > Arthropoda > Chilopoda > Geophilomorpha > Geophilidae > Pachymerium > Pachymerium ferrugineum. The sequence goes on along the minus strand of JAQGAS010000215.1, from coordinate 18,626 downwards.
GGTCGAATTCGTCTGGCGTTAATCCAGAATGCCTGTACAAAAAATAATAAATATTAATTTTCTAACTAAATTATAAAAAAAAGTCATTTACCTAGGTTGATTTGGGAGAGTATCCATCGTCGCTTAAATTTTCAATTTTTCTTCATGTAATGTTTCAAAGGGTTTTACGTTGCCTATGCAACTTATCAGGTAAAGTGATAACGATGGATTACATCTCAAGTACTATAATAGTTATACACACATTCTGTTTTTATCAGAACTGAAAAAAAAATTCTTCAAACTGAGCTCCCCTTTAGATTACGTACTTGGAAATTCCGAGGAAATCATTTACCGGAACCGACCTTTAGGATGTATTTATTTTAAGAATATGCTACACATTTTTCCGTTAATTTAAACAATTTGAATCAGCAAAGGTGAATGAATCTATTAATTAACGTAAAGAGGAACGATTTTGCGTATTTCCTTCTTACAATTCCTGCAATGAAACGTAAAAATGACTAACGCGAAACAAAATGTGGGCATGTATCCTTTTCCTCATTAAACTTTTACTTTTTTAAACCGACTACAATTTAATAGATGACTCTAGCGGCAACCCGGTGAAGCTATGTTTGTACATCCTAAAGCCATCTTTTACTATAATAATTTTTTGGACGTCTTAACTGCGTCATCTTATTGTATCTGGAATCTCCTACAATTTTCAATTGAAAATTCCGTTTTAGTTGAGCAGATCGAGATTAGCATTTTGGTTTTTGCAGTACAAGAAACATATCCTCGCATCGTTTTTAGGGCAATGTTGTCCAAATTTTTGAGTGAGGCCCCCTAAGTTTCATGGGCAACCAAAAGTATTCAAAATGACTTAAAAAAATAAATTTATAGCAGAAGGAAAAGAAATTGCTACTTATTTTTCTAGAGATGATTTCAGTTCAATCCTCACATCAAATAAAGTATAAAAATGAATTTATAATTGCGTTCATGCAAGACGCAAAGTAATAACTTACACATTAAACGCAACTTAACTATATATTAAACATCAACGATTAAGTTATACATACAAATTGCTTTGAAATTTGGTATGTAAAGGTACAAGAGGATTGCAAACAACTGATCCACCTTGAATTACATACATTATTCAAATATTTATCTTTTTACCCAAAATATCTAGAAATATCAGCAAAATGCCATATCATAATTCATTTCCTTAACAAATTCCTTCATCAGCAAAATATCTCTAGGAGTAATCAACCTACAACAGGTCACAGTAACTGCTTCCAGTGGATTATCCATCTCCAACAACTTCATTAACCCATCTCGGGTTATATGATGACAACTCCTAAACTCCAACTCAGTCACACACCTCAATCCATTACTTTCGCTTAATGCGGACTCAATCAAAAAATCATTCAAACTCTGACAAAAATGAAACGTTCCACTTTCCAATAAAACGCAATTCGTTAACAACACTTTCAAATGCTCAGTAGGCACATCCGGGTGACTCCCTTGAATACAAAACTTGGTCAAGTGTTCAAAAGGCGCCACAAACGACCGGTCAACAAACGATTCACCTGAAGATTGTTCCTTATACCCTCTGACATCACTCAATGACAAACTCTGTAAATTCGGACAGCAAAACCCGATAGTTAACAAATTAATGTCAGGAATCGAATCCAAAGTCAGTTCAGTCAATTTTCCACCCATGATTTCAATCAAAGAACAAATCCCACGTATAAAAGTAACGCCATCTTGTGATTCATTGCATATAGTTAACGTCTCCATACGTTCAAAGTATAAAAATAATTGCACATCGTCATCAGTAGCGGTGGGAGATGAGAAATAAATATGTTTTACATTAGGGCACGTTATAGTTGCAACGTCTAGTGCCCTATTAGAAATAGGTCCCGAGTGGTGAAACGTTTCCAAAGATAAATTGAAAATGCTTTCACGGTCAATATGTGGGAGTTTTTCGTTATATAAAAACATTAAAGCTGTTCCCGTGTCGTAATGAATCAGTTTTTTTAGTTTTTTCAAGTGCCGAAGTGCGATTAACGCGCCTCGGTATGTGATAAAAGTAAATAGGGCAAATAGTGACGAGATATTTAAGTTGCGCGATCTGACAGCGGTTGGTAAATCTTGTACGCAAAGGGAACGGATTCCGTGATCGTGAACTGTGCAGGAACTTATGTCTAAAATTTCTAATAAAGGACATTTTCTGCCTATTTCTGAAAGTACATAGTCTGTCGTGTTTGTTTCACACAGGTTTAGGTTTTTAACATTTGGGATGTTCTGTACGAGTTCGATGAGATCGGAAACTGTGATTCGGTAGCAGCGCTTTAGATTTAAGTGGGTTAAATTCTACAAGTAAGTTTTGTTAACTGTTTTGACTATCAGAGAAATAATTTTACTTACTTTGCAAACACGGCTGATCATATTAACAGCATATGAGATAGGAAAACTGAAGTCCAAGCTCCATTGGTGTAAGGAAAGTTTTTTAAGTCTTGGTTGAAATACACATTCCATATGGTAATTAAGGATTTTGTACTTTTTCAATTCTTGTGTTAATTCTTCAATCAAAGGAAGAGCTAGTTTATGGAAGTATGGTTTTTAAAGTTTTAATGGATACAAAATTTTGTATGTTACGCAGTTTTTCAAAATCGTCCACAATAAAACGACTCATACTTCTTGCCGCTGCACTCAACGCTAAAGATTTTAATCGTCCTGGGGATTTTCTTCTCGGCATATCCTAGTGAGAAAGAATTGGTCAGTAAAATGTTTGCAAAAGCATAAGTTCTACAGGTTCCACTTTACAAACCTTTTTAATATTTGTTATTCCATGGTTATTCTTTGTAATAATCAAAACCCGCCATTTTTTATCATTTTGATTTTTGCGCCATCTATTAATAAAATTTGACTTTGTTATTTTTAATGTTAAATTCATATATACTGTATTTTAGGTTGAATTTCGTACATATTTTCTTCATTATAAGAAAAATGTCAGCCTCTTTATCGGACTGGGCAGAACTGTTTTGTGCCGTAACGTACAGAATTAGAAAAGCAATGAATTAATTATAAAAAAAATATTTCTTTTGGATTTAAAACACCAACGTTTAGCGTGAAGATGGCAAACCACAGAAGGAAATCAATTGCTTCAATGCTTGCTCTAATTCTTTTCTTTTGATTGACATTAGCACCACCTTTTCTTAAAAATTAACCGTTTAAAACACTATTGCTGAAAAAAAGTCATACTTGTCTTGAAATTTGTACTTGCAGAAATAAACAACACACGCACTTTACATACTGGTCAAAATAAAGTTTTAAGAATAAAAAGTCAGATTGTAAAATTTCTCAACAGATTGTACACTTTGTTGAATAATTATAACTACTTACATAAATGGAATAGATACTAATAATAAATATGACAAAATATTTCTCTATTATAATACGCATTCAAATTACAATCGTAGAAAAGTGTGGTCGTGAGCAATTTAATTTCCACACAAAAGACTTCATAACCCAAATTACATGATCCCAATTAAATTCCTCCATCAAAATGTAACAAAAAATATTGTCTTTCGAGACAAAAAAAAAAAAAATAAATTTAAAAATTCCTCTCTAAAAATTCATATACAATAATCTCTGAAAATGTCAACACAATCTCCAACACTAAGAAACAGCACAATCCATTCGAGACGATGACGTCGTAGGCGTGCAAGGCGAGTCCGATTGCGACCGATCACTGGAAGGTTCGCTAATCGTCCGACACGAGTCTGCGTCATTATCATCACCGTTGTCAGTTAGTTCTACGTGATTAGCCAACGAGACAGGGGAAACTGACGTTGGATGTTCGTCTGTTGTGAGGTTTCCACTGATTAGATTGTCTTGTGATGTCGGGATACTCAATCGGGGTTTGGTCCAAATAATTTTGTTCAAAACTGACAATTGTCCGCGAATTGTTTGCATGAAAACTTTGTAACCGAAACTGCAAAAATATTTTTAAAGTTAACAAAACCAATTTATATATTTATTAGAAAAGGGATCATGAACTAAACGACTAATTGGGAATTAAGGGTGATAATTGTTCCCTAAAAAAAAAATGCGTTGAGTCTTAATTCCATGCTTGTAAGAAATGGAGGATGGTTAAAAAAAAAAAAAAAGTATGCGCCAACTCAAGTAGCAAAAATTTAATTTTTATAGATTAGCGAATTTACGCCCTTATTACTTGTATTAGTGTTTGGTTCATGAGACCCTATATATAAAATCAATTTAACCATTGTTTGTTTGTCCACTGATCAATAGACATAAGTCCGTCTCTTAAACGAAGCGGAACATCTTGTCCTTGATCCGGTACCCGACAAGCATTAATAGTTCTCATAACAGCCATTGCGTCTCTTAACACAATTGATACGATAAGTGAATATTCTAAACATCCTGCTTCCATCATCAACTGCAGCAAATACCTAAAAATGTAACCCATTTATAAGATTCGATTTAAAAATAGTATTTTTATAAAATACCTGAGTTGTACTTCAGATTGATGAGGTCCTTTATTAGCTACTTCTTGAGATAAATGTTCTATATTACAATTGAGTTGCAGTCCGTTCCAAGTATTTTCGTCTAAAAATGAAAATTCCCCTTCCCCTCCCCAGAGGGAGCTGTCTTCAGATAGTTCTACTGTATTTAAACTACCGTCGTCGTCGCTAACCAGTCGGGGCCTCAACTGAGCTTCTAATGTTTGGTTGTTGCTGTAGAAGACTTGGTCGTATGACGGTCTGTGATTAACGTCTTGTTTTGCATTGCCCGGGCCGTTATTGCTGGAGTAGCCGCTGTCACCGATCGGAGTTGACGATTGGGAAGGCGGTTTGTTAATTGTATCGAGTGCCGACTCGTGAGGAATGGAAGAATCTGGTGATGAATGCAATTTAATTAAAATACATTTTTAGCGTTAATTCGTCAATGGTTACCAGAATTTTTTCTCAAAGCCGACACTTGTGGCGCTATTGGATAGGGCCACTGAAAATCTTGATGAATTTTTTTCAAAGTTGTAACAAAATCATCAATTCTTGCCGCCCGGGTTCTGCATTAAAAAGTTTAATAGTAAAAATTTAAATTAGAATTACAATTTGTTTATTCACTACCTTTCTTTTTTTAACCATGTGACTAAATGAATGTCTAAATAAGCAGCGAAGCTTCCCAAATCACGTAGCCGGCACGAACTGAGTAATTTCCGTGTGTGCCGTTGAAGTATAACGTCGATAAAAAATTCTTCAGCAGTTCCATCTTTGTTAATAGATTTTCTATATTTAAATATAAAATATTAGCCAACAGTTAAATTAATTTTTTTTGCGAAATTAACCTTCTAATAGGAATAGGTTTCGAACTCGATTGCTGAACGGAAGACGACTCAGATCCGGAAACTTTGGCCGTGCTTGCCACGCTCATAGTTCGGATGCGTGGAACTTGCGATCCGAGAACAAACGACAAATCATCATCCGATGGAATCAAAGGCGAGGTCGGATGATGAAGCGAGTATTTGTTTGCCGAACCTATACTCGATCTTGGAGGAGATTCAACATCACTGGGATCTTTAAAAATAGAAAACAAAAATTAAGTATCAATTTTTCCACAATGACAAGGAAACGAACCAATAGCTCTCAAAAATCGAACTAAATCTTTAGCCAATTCCCACTTGGTATTGTCAAGTGCCGCATCTAATAAAATTGTCGCATGTTGACGACTTACGATAGACGTTTCCATATTTTGTAAAATTATGAGGTAAGAAGCAGCGGTCGTTAACTGCAGTTTGTTTAAACATTCATTAAAAAGGTCTTTAGGATCACCAACTGCTGTGAACAAATGTCGCCAGAGTGCAATTTCGGTTTTCCTCGCACATTGAACCACAGTTTGTAAATAGACCGGGAATTCACGAATGAACTCAATGACGCGCGGTAAAAGAGCATCGGGAATAGGTTCTTTAGACGTAGCTTCTTCCTCCAGCACTTCGTGCAGCAATAATTCTAAGGAGTGTGGGAAATAGGGAAGATTTGCACACGTTCGTGCGATTTCCCACGCATGGAAGCCCAAACTAGAAAATAATTTTTCAGGGTAAATCAAAATTAATACGAAAAATTCAAAGTTATTTACTTTCGCCTTAGAAGTTGCCGCAGAATGTGGTGAAGATAAACTTGACTCTGAAATGGTTAAATTATTTGATATCTTCAACGTTCAAATTTTTAAAATTTTGATTTTACTGTTCGTTCTACGACGTTAAATGGCAATGAAGAGCGTGGATTACTCGGGTCGGAGTTGTACAATACTGTATCATTCTCTGCACCCAAAATTACGGCATTTTCAAATAACACAGCTGAAATTAAATTACGAAATTAATAAATAAGTGGTGCAATTTAAACTGAATATTACCTAAAGGATAGATATGCACATGAAAAGGCAGCATAATTCGGCGCGACATAAAATTGTGCATTTTTTCACTTTCTCTAGGGAATAACGGTAACCACACTTTGAGTCCATGAGCGCCACAGCCAAGCCAAAGTGAGTCAACTAGATGTTGCTTTTCCCTACTCGATGCTGGCGATACCCATACGTTCTCAACGCAAGATGCCAACATTGTAGGCGTACAAAACCGGGTCTTAAAAAAAAATCCTTATGAATCAAATGCAATAAAACCTTCAATAGAATGTTTCTACAAACAAACCATGTAATTATCAACGGAATCTTCGTTGTGACTCATATCTCGTTGAATAAGGATTAATTTTCCGCAGACATTGAGAAGAATACTTTCCGCTACTTTATTTGAATGCCGAACTGGAAAAACAACATTCTTTCTTTATTTTGCTTTTATAATTTAATTATTTTCTTAACTTGTTTCAGTTCTTAAAGAAGTAAGAGCAATTGAAGCGACACACGCAGGATGAACACCCAAATTGGAAATGTCGATGTCTTGCAATCGTGTAATTTCAATAAAATCTATTAAAATAATCAATTTTAAACAATTCTCAAAAGTCATGGCTATAAAACCTAAATTACTTGTCTCTTTTTGGGTCAATGAAAAAAGTGAAATTCGATTATTGGCACAAAATACTATTAATTTGTCTCTAAATTGATTCAACGCTAATACTTGGCTAGACACTCGCACCACACACGCAAACGCATTGTCCAATTTACTCTCCCGAGGATAAAGACGAATCTATAAAGTAAAATGCAAATATGTAAAACACTAAATTATTTTGAAAAATAAATTCGCACCTCGTCTTTATCACCCATAAAATTATAACATCCCATAACAAGATACTGTCGCCACCACAATAAACCACCGGTTACAACAAAATCTTTTTCCTGCGTCTCGTTGCCGAATAATTTCCATTTCCGCCACACCATGTCGTAATGAGCAACACCTGTTTTACCAGCAATAGCAACACATTGACCTCCGCGGTCAATTGCTGCGTACTTTAATATAAAAAAAAATTATCAAGCAATGAAATATAAAATAGTCAATAAATTAGTACCCGGAGAGGCCAATTATTTCCTGTATAAGTATACGGAATCTAAAGAAACATAAAAAAATTTAAAGCCAGAATCTACTTTTATTTTCAAAATCAATTTACTGGGATGACAATCCACTGTTTATTCCCGACTAAAGTACTGGAAGTGTGAATGAAACTTCCAATTTCTCCAACCACCGTTTCCTCCTCGAACCCAGCTGCCGACTCTGGTTGATGTCTAAATATTTTAATCAAAGCATCACCAGCATTGACATACAACCGATCTTCACCTTGTAGAAAAACATGTTCTTGGTTACTCTATAAGTAATAAAAATTACTAAGAAGAAAAGTCAACAACAAATTTGAATACCATGCACGGATTGACAGTTAACGAACTCTTAATAAATTGTAGTTGAACTAAATTACTTTCTTCTTTCTCATCAGCTTCTGGATGATGCCACACATCACGCGTGCCTATCCATAAATGATAACCTTCACTTCCCCATTCCATTGTCTCTATACAGCAACTCGTATTAGGAATTCTGCTCATCCTACAAAAATTCAGTAAATAACATTAGTCTGATCCTTTTTTTTTAGCTCGTTTCAATTTGTTTTAACCCAAAATCCCATCCGAGTGAACACATGAGTAATGCGCCGAAGACACTCCAAACCGAAAGGCCACCTTGCTCCCATGCAACAGCTATGGCGCAACTGTCGGGTGTCCATTTCATTACATGGACTGCTCCCGTAGCTTCAAAAGCATCTTAAAAAGTTTTAAAAAAATGTACATTTTATTATCAAAGCACAAAAAAAATGTCCATCCCCTAACAAAAAATATATTAACCCGGAAAATCTTTGCTTGACAATTCCAGCCGTTGAGCAATTTGAAGTTCCCCCGTTAATTCGTCTGTACAGTAAACTACAACTTGAGCACTTAAAAATTGAAAAATAAATATTAAAATCGCATTATAAACGGATTAAAATATTTTTTACTTTTTTCTTCCGTATGCAATGAGTTTGTACTTGTGGTTCACAGCTGTGCAAGTGGCATCCTGCACTTCCTGTGACCAAATTCCTTGTACTTGCTGCAAATAAGCATATTTTTTTATTTTTTAAGGACCGTAAAGTTTCTAATTTTACATTTACATCGGGTTCCAACCGTAATGAAGGCGCACTGAGAAAAGCAGCTCGTCCATCGGATAAAACGATAGAAAAACCACCTAGAATAGGTGAAAACTCAATATCGAATACGTAAATCCCGACTTCCTCAATAGGCGACGCTAAAGACCAATTACATCATCATTAATACAACTCTTTAAAAAAAAATGAAAATATAGAAAACCTCGCGAATGTTGTTGATCGGTTGAAAACAGAATGGCAGATAATAAAAAACTGTAATTATAATTCACAGTCCCGTCCCAATTGAGACTCTCAAGACAACCGTCTCGCGTTGTTACTATCAACTCATCTCGCACAGACGATAATCTAGCGATTCCACCCGTAATGCTTACTGTAAAAGATTCCTCTAATGTAATTGGTCGAATCGATTCTTTTGTAAATAATTCCGCTGTTTCTCGTTTCAAACTAGGAATTCTAGAATTTCCAAATAAACAAGTGTTAAATCAATGCTAGGAACAAATTATTTGATACCAAAAAATATTTGAGTACTCCCACTTTAATTCTTTAAGTCCGATTACCGCAACTCTAACACATGTGCGTGGGCCCAAAAAACATTTAAGTGAGCTCTTCCGAACCCCAGTAAATGAATAGACAGAGTAGGTGGACCCAAATATTTTGTTTTCAAATAAAAAGCAAAATATTTTGGGTAAATTTCTAGGTCGCACATTATCTCCTGGGCAGCTTTTGCTTCTTTAATTGCCCATTTTGCACGTGTATGGTATAATCGTATCAAATAGTAAACAGAAGAAAAGAAAAAAAATAAAAACTCAAACATCGTGAAGGCTTGAATAATGATCTGAAACAATACGATTTTGCTAACCAGATGCACCATGTAATGTTCTTAAGGTTCAAAATAAAATTCAATACTTCAATTCACATAAGAGTCGACATTAGCTTAAATATTTTGTGGTATCGTTAATCTCTTGTCATCATTCTAATTTCTTACTTGCTATCCCTTTGCTTATATAAATATTTCGACCGGGCCAAATCGATGTCGAGGAGAAAAACGATTATGTTATCTTTCGATGTCTACACATGTAACATAAATATTTAAATTTATTTAGCTTTACTTCCTCCAATTTCACTCCTTACCACAACAGCCAAAGCAGAGCAATCCGGCCGCCACTCTACTGTGCAATTGACACCGAGTAACTCGATCGACTGCAACGAGCGACGATAACACACGATTTGTACACATGGCTAAATTAGATGGGAAAATGTAAACATCAATGAAGTGCAAGTAAACAAAAATATTGATAAGTAAATTCCAAGAAAAAAATGGAAACAAACATTTCAGAAAATTTTAAAAAACTTATATTATATTATATACGACCATATAAAATAAATGTAATTGTAGGAGTCGTGAGAACAAGCTCATTTAAACTCCTTAAGATTCGGGTCAATGACAGACAATCGACGGCCTTTGTCCTAATGAGTTAATCTTCTGTCTTTAAAACCTTGAGGCTTCAATGCGGTTAATTTTACTTCATTTAGATTTATTTCGGATTAAATTTTCCCTTTCAAAACAGAAAAGAATTTAATGAATTAAAAAAATAACCAACTTTTGAGAACCAAATAGCAATGGAATCTTCAGTGATGACAGCGAAGATAATTTTGTCTCGATGGCACGCTATATGTTTGATTTTCGTCTGCTGGTCCTGTGGAATGGATATATATTTAGGCCATCCGATCGGGAAGTACATTTTCTGGTTGTTTATAGTGTGGGATTGTTTTTGCTACGAAACTTGACTCGATCACCGTTTTCTTAGCCTCCACGTCCCATCGGCCGACGCCATTTTGTAAACTTGAGGGAGGTTTTATTAACACTTTTTTCATTGGTTGAGGCTGTCCAATCAGAGACCTTGAGAGTAGGTCAGCTGTTTCTGTTGTGTTTGTGTAACTATATTATGGGTCAACAGATGGCGTTGATGGGGCGACCAATCAGATATGATAAAATAAGATATAAAATCGTGAAACAAGCCTTTTATTTAGAAATGTTTAGTTCAAAAGGTTAGTATAAAAGTACAAAATTTTCAATAATAAAATATCATCGTGGAATGTCTTCATAAAAGTGTATTATGATCTTTAACCAATGTACTAGCTTCAGAGTGTGACGTCAAACCCTTTCGGTAACCAACAGACCATGCAAATGATGTGGAAGAACCTTGCTCTTTTTCGGGTGGATACTGATTTTGCTTGGTCGGTTTCGTCAAACTAAATGTTTAAAAAAATGTTAAAACAAAAAAAATACTTTAATATAAAAAACATAATACTCACCAATATTTGTACATAATGATGGAAACAACGATCCAAATCACGCAAATCGAGAACCCAACAATGGTAAATGGAAACCAAAAACATTGAGGATCGTAAATTTGACAGGATTCAACAGACCGTTCTGCAATTGGCTGAGTTGCCTCTGCGGTGAAAAATAAAAATAAAAACCATCAAAAGCTATTATTTTGCAACTAACCTGTTTTTGCTTCTATAGTTTTCAAAGTATAACTCGTGTAATTCACCTGGAATGTAATAAATTTCACATTACTCCGAATTTTTACTTCGAAAAATATTTAATCCCACCTGTCCATAAGTAGCAATTACCCTCAATCTAAATCTGTAAAGTTTTTCCGCCATCAAAGGAGCATTCCAATAATCGCCATACTTCCGATCATCACCAATATATATAAGTAACCCATATGCCGTCATTTTATTAGCGTCAACTTCAAAAGCGACATAATAATCTAACTCCAAATCTTTGGATGTTTCGTAGTCAGTTAAACGATCCTCATCAAACCAAACTTCCTTATCACCATCTTCAACAATTACTTGATACAGTCTAAAATTAAAATCGAAAATTAATTCAAAAGTCTAGTTTACGATTCTTATTTTGAGCGCCTAAAGACGTAATTGATGACGAGCCAGTCACACGTTTGTGTGAGGTCATTACTTACATGGTTAATTCAGATGGCAAATCCATCGCTGTAAGGTGAACAGGAATTTTAGTGTCAGTTACGCTATCTGGGAAGCATTCCAAAGGTATCGGAGGAGGAAGCCCTAAAATGAATAACATTTATAGTATTAAAATGTCATTTAAAATAATTTTACTAAATTTCAAACCTGTCATAAATATTTTCATAATTGGTACACCCTGGAATTTATTATTTATCGCCCTAACTTGTACCGTATATTTAGTCAACGGCTCTAATGTCGATATAACAAATTCTTGAACATTTCCACCTAACTTTAAGGTCTGTAGAGCTAATTCCGACATAACTAACGAAGAATTAAGTGACATTAAAGGTTCGCATATTAACTCGTAGCTCGTCACATCTCCGTAGGTCTTCGCTGGGGGTGTCCATTTTACTTGTAAATGTGTGCCATTTGCGTGTAATAAATTCAGAGATGTCGGTGGTTCAGGCACTAAAAACAAAAATCAGTTAAACGATTTATTTAAATGAGACTTTTATTATTTTTAACCATCTTCAGTTGTCCAAGCTTCGTAAACTGAGCTCCAATTTCCCCATCCGATGTTTGTGGCAGCTTGAACATGAATCGTGTAGCGAGAAGCAGGTTCCAAGTGTTTTACAGTGTAATTTAAAACCGGACCACTAGGTGGCACTGGTATAACAGGCATTGCTGGCGTGATACCTTTATTTCGAGGCCCAGCTACACGAATTCGGTATTTAATAAGAACTCCATTCGCATTTATCGGTGGGTGAAGAGTTAGATGCAAATGCGAACTTCCGGGACGTAGAAGAGTTACGGATGGAGTTGACGGATCTGATAAAACATTTTAATTAAACATTAATCCTCAATTAAACATTACTTGAATGATCTTACAAGTTTCGTCAGTAATGACAGCTAAAAAGCTACTCCAGTTCCCAAAACCGCCGTCAGTCGTCACTCTTGCACGGACAAAATAAGCGGTAAACGGTAAAAGTTTAGTAAAAGTATGATTATGCACGACAAAATCAGGATTCGCTTCTAAATTCACTTCCGAAATCCCAGCTGAATCGACTGATTCAGCTCGTAATTCTAAATTAACACGTCTTAGAAGTTCTGGCGGTAACTCCATCGAGGCGACACCGATGGACAATGTGTGAGCACTTTTTTCTATGAGCATCACTTGAGGTGGCGGAGCAACTACCAAAAGAAAAAAAAAAGAATTAAAATACTGATTACTTTTAAACATTTGACTATTCTACCTATGTATTCAGTCATAAATACAACTCCATCCGACCAAGGTCCAGCACCTTTATTCGTCCAACCTCTAACTCTAAACCCATAATGATGATAAGCGCCGAGCCCGGTCACTCGAACATTGGTCCCGGTCGTGTTTATTCGGGTGGGAATAACTCGCGATTTCTCTAATGCGTCCCAAGTATTACTAGTGGGTTCATTCAATTCCAAAAATCCTCTCCCAGAATCCGGAAGTAACCACAATTCTGATTCGTAGGCGATGATATTTCCTTCCGATTCTGAACAATCTATCGGATTCCAGTTCAGTAACGCGCTATCAGATCCGACGTTTTCTAAAGCGACATCTTTCGGCGAACCTTTTGGAATTCCGGCATCTGTAACAAATGTCCCTCCATCACTCTTCCCGAACCCAAGTGATGAATTGGCGGTGATAGCGAATTCGTACACCGAGTAGGAGTCGAGTTGATCAAGTGACACCTAACGAGTATTTTTAAAATCAATTTTTGAAATAATAAAGATTAAACCCCTTTTGTACTGACCTCCAAACTGGAAGTTGTTACTTGTCGCCACGATGGCCGCACTGAGGTTTTTGATTCGCATTTTTCTTTTTTTTGCAAACGGTATTCTACCGTATACATGACATTTCCTTGCATAGATTGCGATTGCGACCACGTGACCCGAACACGATTGGGCGAAGACGTTTTCCAGAGTCTGAGACTATTTTTCAGAACAGAATCCAATTCCGGTACTTGACACGATTCGCCTTGAAATGTGTCCCGGCATCCTCGGGGACACGCGCCTGTTACTTTGTCGCAAATATCGTCAACGTTGCGGCAATTACATTCTTGAGCACAATTCGCTCCGAATCTGCCATCCGGACATTCTGAAAATCAAAGTACAGAATTTAAAATCCGCGATTAAAATAACCGCATGTACGCACACTTACGTTGATCACAATCGGAGCCCATAAAACCAGCTGCGCACGAGCAGGAGTACGGATCGGGTAAACAGATTAGGTACCGTTCACACCCGGCGTTATTTGCGTCACATTCCCAAGAACAAGTCGGGCCAAGTTTGTTGAAACCGCACGCTGAAATAATTAAGATTATATATTTTTTAAAATATTTGCGTTTCCATACTTACAATACTGGCAATGATCTCCACCAAATCCTGGCGGACAAATACATTGACCGCTAACCTCATGACAAATTCCTCCATTGATGCAAATCGGGCAAACTAAATCGCAGTTTGAACCAAAGCGATTAGCAGGACACTCTAAAACAACCAAAAACAGTTTTAAAATTCCCGCTGCAAGCGACGTCACAAATATTCGTTCAACGCATTTAAATCGCGTAAATATGAAGTCACATTCAAACCAATAAATAATCCCGTATTTACCCGTAACGACTAATCGAGTCATCGCATGACGTCCAAACTTTCTTCTATTTTCGTAAAACGCTTCGTAAATCCCAGCGTCCTTTAACGAAACGGGAGAAATCTCCAAATTTTCCTTGTCATTTCCAGCATTAAATCGAATCCCTTTATGGCGCCAAACAAGACGCGCCTCTTCGCCATTGCCGATCTTAACCATAGGCAAAGAGATACTTTGACCGATATGCGAGCGAATGTAAACAGAAACAGCCGCAACTTCGGCTAAAATTACGTAAATAAAAAACTTTAGAAATCATTTAGTCATTAAAAAAACTCTTTCTGTATACACAACCAGTTTCGGGTGATGGTTGTTTGAGAGTAATAACTTCAGTCGTGACATTGTGAGCCGTAACCCGACACGAAAAGACTCCGAACCTTCGATCTTTATGCTGATCATTTGACGGCGGAATCTTTAATACTTTACTGGGACCGTTATCATCAATTTCGATTAATTTATTCGTCGGAAGTTGCGCGTCCTAAATACAAATAAACAAAACGTTTGTAACTTACCGAAATTAAAAGACGGCCTCGAATAAAAGGAAGTAATTTATTAATACATTCAATCTGATAATTAAAAAAAATTTAATTCACCTGACCGGTATTAAGGACCCGAGAAAATTCAAGTTTCTCAATCGGATGATACATCGACATGCATCTAATACTTGTGGTCACTTCCGGTCCTTCTAAATAACCCCAACGACTTATCACAGTTAAAGTTGGGTCCCATGCACCTATAAAAATAAATATATAAAAATATATACAAATATTAACTTTAAAAGATTGTATTTTTCACCCCTGTTTTTCTTCTCCCTAACAAATATTTTCTATTATTTTTAGCTAGGGTTGATTTAGGGGATAAAAAGTTCCTCTAGGGAGTAAATAACTCACTCACCCACACAGGAAACATCAACAACAAACCCCCTTTTTGAGATATTTTTTTGTTTCTGTTTTTTAAGTTCTAAAGTGGTTTCGAATGTTGTTTCATTTAATGAAGCACAGGTGGAGTAATGTGTGGGACATCACTTGTCGATGTGAGTCATCTGGTCGAGGGTCGTCTAAGTCCCCTACGTTTTGCCAAAGAGTTTGTTTACAAATTTGAGAGCTAAAGGGGGAGAATATGTAAACTTAAACGACAAGCTGGAAAAGTGAATAAAATTGAAGGGAGAAGAATTTAAGGATTTTGGGATCAGAATTAAAATAAAAAGTTGGTAAATTATTTTTTAAAAAATGTGAGTAAAAGCTTTTAACAGAGGGAAAACTCTGAACATATTATTGTTTTAACAACTTGTAATTCTATTTAATAAACGTTCAACAATAATTGTTTGTTATATTTTTACCTTTTCAATAAAAAACTCGCTCAAAACTCCCATCAAAATTAGTTCAACATGTCAGTATTAACAGATTTTTAAAAAAAAATCCTTTTCATTGTTACAATTGTCAAATAACAAATTGTTGAAACTGTTAAAACAATTTAAGAGAAAACAGTTTTTCATTGCTAACTTCCCACAATTTTTCATTATTAAACCCACCAATAACCCCAAGCATTTCCGTACACAAACAAACAAGTTAATTAAAACTTCACATTTCCGTTTTTAACAGCACTTTAAAGAGAAAGAAAAAAAGGTTTTTCTCTTTGCCCCTATCAAATTTCCTGTGAGGAAGTTTAAAAACTTAACTTCACTTCCAGGATGAATGAGGCTCCTTATATCCACCCCTTACCCCATCCCACATTCCCAATTCGATACCCTTCAAACATTCCCCAAGTGGTCAATTTGATCTTTTACCTCGCACTTGTTGAATTAACGAAACACACAACAAGGTGAATAACATGATTTGGACGATGTTGATAAAAATCAGTTGGAGCCGCTCTCAACGAAGCCGCAGGGAGGTTGGGGTTTCTAACTCTGTCGAGGCCACGTGCGCGTCTGTTGGTGAGATGGGGGATGTTAACAGATGCCAATGTCCCGGATGGCGAGAGGCGGCAACTTAGTACTGTCACTGGAGGATTATTGTCATGGAAACATCAATCATCGATGAGAGGAAGCCGAGTGATTTGTTTGCGTTAGGTTGGTTGGTTGTTCTAACTAGTTTTAAAATAGTTTTTGATTGAAAAACTAAACTTCACTTCCACTTAAACTTCCACTTCCTTTGAGAAAAATTAGAAAAGTTGTTATAGTAAAATTAAGCTTTTAAAGATAAAAAAAGAATAAAGCTTAAATATAAAACTGATACAATAACAATTATGTATTTCAATTAAAATTTTATGCTTGTTATTAACTTTAATAAATTGTTAATTTCTTTTAATGAAGAGCGGCAGTTTTAGTACGAAATGTAGCCACGGGATGCCAGGGCGCCACTGCGTAAAGAGGGTAAATAATTTAAATTGGCCCACACATAGCATTTGTTTAATTGAAAAAAAAATATTAACGTTCTTAATCTGATTGCAAAATTTATATATAAATTTAAAAGATCGCAAAATATTTGGCATTTGTATTTAAAAGATACTCCTAAAACAAACTCGGTTCCAAAATGGTTTATAACCATTAATAATAAAAGTTGACCAAAATGTACACTAATGCGCAAGAGTCTAATACTTTATTACAAAAATTACAAAATATACAAAACACACACCACTAAATTTTGCAATCAAGAGCAATAGCTATGTCATCCCCACTAACATTTAACCTTATTCTCTGGTCTCTATCTTTTCTGCCATCTTCTGCAATGAGTAATCGACAAGAGGACAACTGAAAACACAATGCACAGCTTTGAGTCTCATTCGGAGCTTTAAACCCTGCAAAAAAAAAAAAAAAAAAAATTTATCATCAAAAATTAAACAAAACCTCAATTACACACACCTTCTATTCGACATAAAGTAACAAAATCAGGGAAAACGTCTCCCCATGTGCACTCCTCAACCCCACTATATTTAAACTGCGTTGCTATCGCCCGCAACAACAATTGTTCATAAACCGAGGCATTTTGTATAGCGATGAATTTCGGAGAAGAAAACATTTCCTCAACAGCCCGACTAACATCTTTCATACCAACAATCTGTCCATCTTCAACTATCTCCACCGCTCTTCGACAAATATCTAACGCTCGTCTGGCATCTCCCGAAACGTTACCAATTTTTCTAGCTACGAAACGAACCGCATCAGGTTTAAAGGTTTTCAACTCGCTCAATCTATTTAGAATAATGTCTTCGAGCTGCTTATGAGTGTACGGCTGAAATGTAATTCGAGCCATTCCTACACGACTTACGACTCGATTCGCCATAATCCGTTCGGGTAAGTTCATTGTGTTAGCTACGGCGATGACGATTAATCGAGCGTTTTGCCTGCTGGGCCATTCGAAGAGGTTGTATAAAACATCTTGACGACGTGTGTAGAGTAGGTCAAGTTCATCAATGAGGAGAACGACGTGTTCGGGTTGTCTTCGCTTTTTGTCGAAATGTTTAGCTAGAAAATTTACGGCGCTTGCAGCTGTCATTTTTTGACCAGTTAATTCCTTGTAAATTAAAAATGAAATTTAGTATTTATAAAATAATTTTTTACATTTTATTTATACTTTAACGATTTGGACGTAAATTTGATGTGGTTCTGTTAATTTCATTCCGTTCAATGCAATAAATTTAAAGTGGCGTAAATCTCCGTTGTCTCGCTCTTCTGTTAAATTTCGCATTACGGCTAATACTGTTGCTGTTTTGCCACTGCCTGGAACACCCGAGATATAAACACACCTATGGAATGTATGAAGTACAGTTTGAGCCAATATCGGAATACGAAATTTTTCTACTTAAATGTGTAACGGTAGTTGATTTAAAGCTCAAATTTATGTTCATATTAAAGTAAGTCGAAAAGACGTCACACATTCAAAATATTTGCTAAACAGAAAATTCTGTGTCATTTCTACTTCTAATGTGAACAATATTTTTTCTTTACCCTTAAATTTATCTAACTTAGACAAACTACCTTTAGTATTAGATATTAATAGCTTAGTTTTTTTACCCATTACTTCCAATTTCAAGTTTTCCACGCACGAAGGAATATATTTCGTCGTATTCATCTTCTCTACAAGGCAATTTTTCAGGTAAAACTGAAACGTGGAGTCGACGTCTAGCCGCTTCTGATTTCTCCTTCTGTAAATTTGAGTCAGTTTCATTGTCATTGAATAATCTTCGTTTTTTCGATTCCCGTTCTTCGTACAATGCCGTCATTGCTTTTCTTTTCTTACTCGATGAGTAAAATGATTTAAAGGGACTTTTCGTTTCAGCGTTTTTGTTCACATCTTTGTCTAGTAAATGTTTATTCTCAAGAGAATCGG
>JAQGAS010000214.1:0-75110 GCA_034686365.1 Pachymerium ferrugineum | reverse complement strand
ATTTGAATCCATCTTTATCACTCATTTTTCCAAATCAAAATGTTTTATCCTAAACTCTTGTATTTAACAAGTGTATCACTTGCTGGCTACTCCTCTGGAGTGTTTTACCACAAATGGGTAAACAAATCCTACATCGAAACAGTTTCGGCTACCAATTATACAGACTTGGTCAGACTGCAAAACACTTGGCTCGAAGACATTGGCGGTTTTCCCCAAGATGAGCAATATCTCAGAAACTCAAATTACGCTGTTAATTATGATTATCAACTTAAAATTCCTCGTTGGGTTGTTGAACCCTTTCACCCTAACGTAGAACCAGCCCATGTGTATCCAGAACCATTTATTGAAGATCTCAGAGTTGAACCTACATTCAGAAGTGAAATTACCGATTTCGATACTCCTCAGCAACCTGATGTTGCCAATAGACTCGAAGCGGGTTGTTTAGTACCTCCTTTACTCGTTGGTTCACGACCAGAAGCAGGTTGCGAAGCGTTTCGCTTAAGTAATGCTGCTCCTCAGGTGATACTTGAAAAAAATAGAGTATTGACTGAATATATAAAAACATACGTTTCTTTTTTGTAGTATTACTGGTTTAAAGTTGATCTTTGGAAAAGAATGGATAATTTCGCTAGGGAAATTATAAAACCAATCTACATAGTTAGTGGACCATTGTTTACTCCAATGTAAGAAAGGAGAGAATAGTTTTTATTAGGATTAAAAATTATTGATAAGTAAAAATTTCAGCAAATGTAGTGGCAGAAAGTTCTTGAAATACCGCGTGATTGGACCAAATCAAGTTGCAGTTCCAACTAACTTTTTCAAAATGGTTATTCGAGAGGATTGCGACAACTTTATTGTTAAATGTCGATATGGGCAACATTACAGACAGGAAGAATCGGATTTGCGTGTGCTCCGCATGAGATTCCCAGATTTATGCCGAATGACCGGTCTTGAGTTTTCTTTTTCAAAACCGATCCGAGATGACTTTCCTTAAAAAGAACTCTCTCTGATGTAGAAGTACAAAATTTCCAAGTTGTGTGATAATTAAATGTTCAGGCCGTAAAATATTTAAGATTTAGGATTGAAAGTTGACATGATTATTTATTATATTCATTATAAGTGAGTGATAAAACATTTCTAGGCAGTGAAATTTTATTTCTTTTTATTCATAAAAATCACATTTTCTCATACAAATAGTTGTTTCAACTTCGCTTCTATTTGAAACGAAAATAATTTTAAAAAGAGATAAGAACAAAATTGATGGCAACTTACGCGTTTTTCGGAACCTGAAAAGTCAGTTGGAGGCTCCCTTCTTTCGTCTGTTTTAGGTGATGCGCAAAAATAGTCTCTTCTCTCCCTATCAAAAAAGACGCTTTCCATCGACTCCCTGATACTCTACGAAAATGATAAAGAAATAAGTTGTATTAAGTCATGATAAAAACAAAATACCTCGATACATAACTGGAAAGCTGCTATGCCAAATAACAAAAAGACAAGGTGTATTATTCCTCGAGCAGGGACATTGAATTCCTTGGGTACTTCAAGAGTGACAAAAGCGGAAAAGGAAGCGTACATAAGGTTAAAAAAACTTTCCTCACTATGGTGGTATAAAATAAGCCATGAGCCAATAGTCCAATAAATGATGAAATAAAATACAGCAACCGGCCAACATAAAGCTCTATTCTTGTCATTATCATCCAAAGAGGATTGACTTCTGGATTTTGGAGTATTTGATGGTGGAGTATTTAAAAGAGAATCAATAAGTAAACTGCCAAGGTTTCCCATAATGATAGTGACACAATTGGCCCAGGCGTTTAAAATTTGGCTCATATATGTAAGGACAATAACAATCAAAGGACACCCAAAAAGGGCATAGAAGAAGACGAATAGTTTTCCCATTGTAGTTTCAATGCGTAAATCACTATAAGGGCCACTTCCTGATGCAATGGAGTAACAGACAAAAACTCCGTCAAAAATTGTCCACTCTGAACTTCTGCGTTTGGTACTACTACGCCTCTTCAATGGAGTTTTAATATATGTCTTTGGTGGTATTGCTACCTCCGAGAATATCAGTTTGTTCCATTTATGGAGCTGGTCGCGCTGCTCATCACTCTCGGTACTCTAAATAGAATAAAAATTAACAGTTTGTTTAATGTAGTTTCACATTCGCAGGTTGAAAGAGAGATAGAAAGAAATAAGGCAATATAAAGTGTAAATTCATAACTAAAACTCCTGAAAGAGGGAGACCAAGAGAAGAATCTCCCAAAGGAAACCCAAGGAGGGATCACGTGGAGTTAGGAATTCTGACTTGCTTTACTTCATAAAGTATACTCGGTCACCGGTGACAAAGATCTAAATGATATAAAGTCTAAGGCCGGATACACAAGGCAGTAATGTTTGTTAGACCAAAGATTGGTCTTCTGAGCATCTTTACTGGTGCGAATGATTGAAACAGATTGGAAAACCCGAGAAGCAATAAGACATTACTAACGGGACGGTTACCGAAAACTCAAAAAGGGAGTAAGCAATAAGCACTTAGTTGCAACGGAAGCGTAAAACAAGAAAAGACAAGAGATGCTTCATAAAGTATGCTCAGTCACTGGTGTATGATTAAAACATTACTTGTTGGGTTTTCCGGCCTAAGACATTAGGAATGGGATGGTTACTGAAAGCTCAAAAAGAGAGACAGTAACAACAGAAGTGTTAAACACAAGAAAAGACCAGAGTGTCATTAAGTATAAAGCTAGATGTGCTGTACTTGCTCCATAAAGTATATTCAGTCACTGGATGGAACCAGTTATACTAAGAACAAAAGTAAAGAGTCTTGTTGATTTATGTTGGTGCCACTTTGTTCAAAATTGAATTGAAAAGTTATAACACATTAGATGTCTTAATTGAATCTTAATTGAATTTCCTTAAAGAAAACAGTTATGGAACTTACCACAGGTTCAAAATTCCGTTCAATTACCCATAAGAAAACTCCTCCAAGAGACAAATAAGCACACAAAACTAAAAAGGAGAGTATACACCGGCTGTAGGCTTGGTAGTCTGCAGGTGGAGTAGCTCCATTTTTTAGACGTGACCAGATCGAAATTTTGGGTGTTGGAGGTTCCTCGTCCGTGGGTACTGGAGTCGGAATGGAATGTCGTTTAACCTTACGCTTCTTATTAGCCATTTTTACATAGATGAGCAAGGATGAAGGTTTAAGTTAAAAAAATTAAAGTAAATAATTGGAACTGAATGTCACGTTGATTGTTGGGGGCTTATTCGAGTTATTTGTTATGTACACAACGTCATGTTACAGCAACTAAACCGTTTTTTGCTTTGACAACTGTACCATATGTGTCCTCGTGGCCTAACGGATAAGGCTTCTGACTTCGGATCAGAGGATTGCAGGTTCGAATCCTGCCGGGGACGAATTTTTTTTTTTAAATTTTTGATTAAATTGTGTCTGCTAATCGGAAAAATTAACAAACATTTTATTAATTATATATCTAGAATATGTAAATTTTTTCGTCTTGTTCATTGTTATCGAAAGGAAGTCGTGGCTCCACCCACCGAGTTTCCTGTGTTAGAATTTTCTGGATGTTTGGAGAGATATCGTCTACCTGTTTCACACCTGATTCGACCTTCCAACTTTCCCTTTACGCAGCTGGGGGCATTGTTACTTGGAACCGCATGACTATGTACACACTGGTAAAAACCCAAATCAAAATATTTATTTTTCGCTGAATTATTGATATTTAACGAGTACCATAACCGGAAATACATTTCGTGGTTGGAAGTTTTACCCATAATTTCAGAAGTTACTTAAGTAACCAAAAGTTGCAATCTTATTTTTAGGGAATTTTTAGGGACGTTCTGTGAAGTGGATTAAGGTCATACTTAAAAGTAGGCCGGTCAAGAGGTCGAAGGTCATTCGTCAGGTGGCACTCTGACCTACCGCATCCTCACGCGCAGTTCACTGTAAATCAAATATTTATCCAGATTTCAAGAAATAGGTAAATGAAGATTATTATCAAGTAATGATTAACGATATTACAATCAATAAATCTTTTAAAATAGGCCTTCAACTTGCAAGAAACGCACGTATTTGGAAACATGCAGCAAAGTACCTCCGCCAGAAAGTTACAAACGGTTGATGATACGTCACTAGTAAATAAAACAATTTCGCGTGAAATGAAACCGAGAAAACAACCAAACCACTTGCTACGCCAACTTCTTGAAGCTGAATGTCAAGAGTATGACGTTGACTTTTCAAAGTTAATTTTTAAAGAAACTGGCCTTCTCAAAATTTTTTTAGTCTAATGATAATTGTCAATTGAAACTTTTGAAACTTATTGCAGTCTCCCCCAAGAAGGTAAAACAAAATTGTAAAAAGTGAAATTAAGAATAAATATTTGTAATGTTCTAATGGGCTCAGAAGGTTGTGATTCGGGACGATTTGCTTCATTTCTTCCTCTTTTTATTAAGTCAATCACTGACAAAAACCTAACCTGCTGTCCAAACCTGAAACCTCGTCATGTAAATTTCAACAAAAATGTCGTAATGAATAAAAAATGTTGCAACACTTGGAAGTTACGTCAAAACTATAAAATTACTGTATTTCTTTCAACTTTACAAAAAAGTAAAAAATTACAATAATAAAACTCAGGTTTTTTTTTTTTCCACTTTTTTAACTTGACCCATAAATTATTTAAATTTCCGAACATTTCTTAAAATATGAAAATTAATTGATATTATAGATTTTTTAAAACATTTTAATCGCTATTTGAGTATCTTGACCAACATTTTGATAAAAATTTGACTTATTATATAAAATAACCAGAACAGAAAATGTTATTTGCGCAGTTTGGAGAGAACCAATCAGAGCCAGAATGCGCCCTCTGTCTGCCCTCTTTAGTTAACTCCACCTCTCGTCTATTCTCTGTGGTGGTCTCACTCGATCTCTTAACCACGTGTCGAGTGTCCGTGAAAAAATGAACACATGTACGAACGAAATGAAACAGCATTTTCCAAAACTTTTATAACTTTTTCTGCTTTAATTTATAGATCCGTGTTGTTCCGAAATTGATAGTACAACCGAAAAATATCCAGTATTACGCGGTTTATTATGTAGGTTTAAAAAAATTTAATTAAAAACGTTTTTTAATTAATTTACTACTTATAGCAAAGTCAGCAATGACATCACCCCTGACATTACCCATGAAAGAAAATACGTGTGTAATTGACGATGATTTTTCTTATCGGCCATACGGTAAGAATTAGGCCTTTATTTTTTCAAGGTTAAGCCTAGACACGCGTGGTACATTGTTTGTATCGAATAGTTGTATCTTTATTTATTAAAGAAGTTGTGTCATCTATTAATTTTTTTTTCTATGTGTAGACAATGACGAAACTGAAGAAAGAGCGGAGTCTCCGTCTTCTGAGTTCGGTGAATTAATTATTGCAGAAGATGAGGTTGAGGAGGAAAAGGAAAATTTGGACCCGAAAAATTCTGAGGGTGAAATAATTTTTTTTTTAAATTTTTTGATGCAATGGATGTCGAATTTGCTGTTCTCCATTTATTTAAGATGCAAGAATATTGATCATTTTTGTTTGGTAAATTTGGAGTTGCGTATCAATATTCTTTGATTTTATTGAGAAAAATTACAAGTTATTTGCTTAAGTATTTCAATAAAAGCAGTAACACAGCTTAAAAAATTTGTAATGAAGATCTGGTCACATCTCGCAATCGCGAGACAGTTAGGTTAGATCCTAACCTTATTTAACTTGTAGTAAATGTTATTTTGTTTATACAGTTTACTGGATCTCGCGAGAACGAGATGTGACGAGATCTTGTAAATGTTGTCACAAAACCGATCTAAATTAATTTGATTTCTTTAGATTCGCCAGAAGACACTGGCAATAACAACTTGGTTGGCGAAGAAGATCAAATTACTCGGCCACCTTCGCCCGATTCGGATGATGATGATGGTAGACACAGACCTTGGCAACATAAGCGACTTAGAAGACGAGCCGAGTACACAGCCGAACAAGAAGCGGCGTTGGAAATTGAATTTCAGCGAGCGATTTATCAGAGCCCCCAAGATCGAGACAATACGGCCGAGAATTTGGGTCTAACACGAGATGCAGTGAAATTTTGGTTTCAAAATCGAAGACGAAGACTTAAACGCCGACGAGAGTATGATGAATTTGACAATCAACGAGTCAGCAATTATCAACAGAGTCAAGTTGTACCTGAGAGATTTTTTTTTAATGGGTTTCCACCTCTTGGATTACCAATACCCGGAAGTTATGTTGGATTACCAATACCCAGAAGTAATGTTGGATCACCCATGCCCAATAGTTATTTCTATGCTAACCCTAATTATTTTATTGGAAATCCAATTTATTGTCGTCCTGTATTTCGACCACCGTGGAATATGTAAGCAGTGAATTGCCAATTAATTTGTCTGTGATAATTTCATGCCTTAACTGGGCAAAAAGTGCAATGATTTAAATAAAAATGTACAGATTAGTATAGAAATTTTAATTATTACTTCACGAAATATAATCGCAATAACTTTTATCAAAAAAAAAACTGCTTAAGTTTGTACTATGATGTAAGGAACGTGTTTATGACGTCACATGTCGACCGATCGCCATGTTGGGAATTCTTCTTTCGTTAGCCTGGTTAGCCGTTGAAACGTACTGTAACACGTTACTGCACTAACTTGACCCTTCGGTCGGCGTGAATCGAAGTACGAAATCTTTAATAGATCGTGCTGCCTTCATTCTGAAGAATATCTTTGTAAGTACGAGATAAAACATCTCTTTTTGAAATGAATCGGAATTTTTTTATCAGCTATTTGTGTGAACGCCGACAATATCCACGACAAGTTGGGATTTGACTGGTTCCGTTACTCCGTTTTATAAACTGAACAAAAAGCGATTTTTCTCAAGTAAGACCACAGCTTCATATTTAGTCTGCACGACATAATTTTTGGTCCGGGCTTTCATTCGGGGCATAACCATTTCGCGTGAGTGTTCTCGTCGCAATTGTCCGAATCATTTGATTAAAAGGTTGTTGATGATTTCGTTCGTGCTGGTTTCGTTCATTCAAATTTGAGTCAGGACACTAAAGTTTCTGATTGTTCAATGTTCTCCATTTTGCAATTGGAATTTCACCAATTGGTGTATTTAATTGTTAGAATTTTGTTTTATATCTCACGTCCAAATACGTAACAAAGCCATAGAATCATTTTCAGAAATGGTCTCCTTCAAACACGTCTAAATTTATATTACTGAAAATGGAAGAAACACTTTCTTTAGCAAGTATTTATACCAAGGTAGAATACATTCTATACAACTCGAGATAATCTTAACTTGAGTGTAATTGTAGGTGGTGATATTTTTAACAGGAATTGCTTGTTTACAATTGCTCTACTTCGCTTATCAGCTTCACGAAAACCCTCCTGAATTCATTGTAGATGCTTTTGGACAACGAATTGTTTTGACTGCACAAGTTCGCGACACGAATATACTTTGTAACCACCTTAGTCTTTATTGAAATATTTTCACTTTAATCTGGAAAATTATTTTCAGGGGTTAGAATAATTGCAGCACTGTATGGGGTTATGTGTATTCTCGCTATCCTCAGTTTGTATTCAATTCCGGATACTACTGACCCGGTAATAGGAATCCAACAAAGCATAACAGGATTCCAATTGAACCTTATTGGAAATCAATTGGGGTTTTATTTTTCACTTTTAAATGTCCAATAGGTTCCATTCAGTTCCTATTGAGTCTGAATGGAACTTCAGTTTCTAGAACCAATAGGAATGAAGAGCAAAATTTTCTATAGATTCTTATTAGTTCCACATACAATTCTTATTCTTTTCACATGCAATTGTTATTCGTTCCCGAATATGCTCCATATGCAATTCTTATTGGTTCCCCTTTATGTTCCATATAATTCTTATTGGTTCTCTTTATGTTCCATACAGTTCCTATTAGAATCCCAATATGTTCCATACAGTTGCTATTGGTTCTGTACGAAACTTCATGAACCAATAGGAATGAAGAACAAAATTTCAATAGGTTCTTATTGGTCCCCCAATAGTTCTATACAGTTCCTATTGGTTCTCCAATAGGTTCCATACACTTCCTATTGGTTCTTAATGGAACTTTAGTTCCTAGAACCAATAAGAATGAAGAGTAAAGTTTTCTACAGGTTCTTATTGGTTCCCCAAATATGTTCCATACAGTTCCTATTGGTTCTGTATGGAACTTCAGTTCATTGAACCAATAGGAATGAAGAGCAAAATTCCAATAGGTTCTTATTGGTTCCCCAATAGTTCCATACAGTTCCTATTGGTTCTCCAATATGTTGTATACACTTCCTATTGGTTAACCAATAGAAATGAAGACCAAAATTTTCTTTAGGTTCTTATTGGTCCCCCAATAGTTCCGTACAGTTCCTAACTTATTGGTTCTCCAATAGGTCCCATGCAATTTCTATTGGTTCCCCAATATGTTGCATACACTTCCTATTGGTTCTTATGGAACTTAAGTTTCTAGAACCAAGAGGATAGAAGAACAAAATTTTAATAGGTGCTTATTGGTTTCCAATTTAGTTCCATATGGTTTTCTATTACACATTTCCAATTGTAATTTAAAGTTATGAGTGAATCAAAATTTTGAATTATTATTTCTTTTCTAGGAGAATGCCTGTAGCATTTTGGCATGGCTGACTTTACAGGCTTTGATTGACGTTGTGTGCGTTATTGCAATTATTTGCAGCCACAAGCAAAACTTTGAGGTTTGTCCTTTTTTATTTTTTATTTTATAAACTGTTAACAACTTTTAATATTCTAGACAATTTGGAAAGTAGCTCCGATTCCATTTCTTGCTTTTGGTGTAATAATATTATTATACAATCAGATAATTTCCTCATTAATTGATCCATTTTAATTAGATCTTAGTCTGGGCCGCCTTGGATTCACTTTACAAGAAAATTCGCTAGCTAAACACAATAATGGCAAAGCAAAATCTAATTGCATCAATTTTTAACGAAATCTTTAATTATATTAAAAAATTTTCCTCCTGTGGATTGTTTAACCTCTTCATTTGTGACATCTTTAGCTGTTGAAGATGCTGATTCTTGTAATTGCTCATCTTGTGATGTTTTAAGGCTTTTTAATTCTTTGCTGTAACTGTAAACAACAAACGAAAAATAAATCTGAAAAAAAAATTGTTACTACCATAATAACTATAAGAATAATTATTAGAGAATGTGACTTACACACAAGCAAGCTATGATCAGTTGAATAATAAATAATGTCCGTTCCTGAATAATAAATTTTAATTAACAGTTACACCAGAGTAAAATAAATTTTGCATACATTTCTAAAAAATACTAGTACAGCATTCAGCAAAAACAATCCAATAGAAATAATTGTCACAATAAGCCAAACATAGAGATAATTAACATTTTTCTAAACAAAAAAAGTTATTAAAATGTCAAAATTGTACAAAGTGAAAATTACCTTTCTAATAGCTCTTATTAGTAATACAAACATCATAATTTGTAATAGTGCCTGAGCAAAATAGAAGTAGGCAACACACTTTGAAACTATTAAGACATATTTAAGAAAGAAGATCAATTTGGGTTTATTGCAATCTTACTTAAAGTTGGTATATCAGTGTCCTTCACAGAAGGAAAGTCAAAAAGTATTGGTATGAAACTATATTCTTTGTACAAATAAAATGAAAACCATAACTGAGCAGAGATAAATAATAAATAAAGGTGTGAAATTATGAGTACAAATTAATCTTACGAATTGAAAAAATGCAGTAAATTTAGTGCCACATCGTAAAGAAATACAACAACAGCATTTTTTTAAATGCATTGCAAGTATTTCTTCATTTTTAGTTATATTTTTCACACTACCACCAGATGGCGGGCCAAATGACGTCATGCACTATCTGCATGACTATTGTTATAATAGCTCGTGCATTTATAGAACGACATCCAAAATTCCACAGGTTCACATTCAAGGTTTAGACTTAAGAAATTTTAAAAACGGACATTTCCATTCTGCTTTTTATAGTTTCCAACTTGTGTAACAAGTAAATTAGTCAATAACACATTAAAGTCGAAGAAATTTTATTTTTTTTTTATAAATGTTTTATTTAGGTGAAGATGTTGGCGGCTAGGTACGTCGTTTGCCAGTTGCCTCGAGCTTCATCGAATCTTCTGAAACCAGCTTTTCGACCGGAATTGAAATTTCGAAAATTCGGCAATCCTCAGACTAAAGGAGCATGGCGGCGAAAATTGTTCCAGGAGCGTGTAGACGATCGGCCAAAATCGCTAAAGGAAATTTTGATGGAACCGGCTGGAGATACAGGTATCTGATCAGAATTTCCACGAGATTTTTGTGAAAGAATATCACCAAAACCTTGGAAAAAATCACCAAAATCTTGACAAAATCACCAAAATCTTGGCAATGTTTTGACAAAATCACCAAAATCTTGGCAATGTCTTGACAAAATCACCAAAATCATGGCAATGTCTTGACAAATCATCAAATCTTGCCAATTTCTTGACAAAATCACCAAAATCTTGGCACTGTCTTGACAAATCATCAATATCTTGCCAATTTCTTGACAAAGTCACCAAAATCTTGGCAATGTCTTGACAAAATCACCAAAATCTTGGCAATGTCTAGACAAAGTCACCAAAATCTTGGCAATGTCTTGACAAAATCACCAAAATCTTGGCAATGTCTTGACAAAATCACCAAAATCTTTGCAAAATTAAGAAATTTTTGACAAAATCATCAAAATCTTGATAAATCCCTAACAAAATCGGATCACGACAAAACCTGGATCGGTCGAAACCGATTGCTTCGATCAAAAAATTCCTAGTGTGATCGATCGATCATCATGTCCCTAACCCAATTTTTAGTATATACATCATTGGTAATAAACAATTTGTTTTCCAGCTTTTGTGATTGGCAAAGGAGCATTAGCGGGTGCTTCTGCATTTGGTTTGGGAGCGCTATGCTATTATGGAATTGGTTTGTCGAATGAACTGGGAGCCATTGACCGAGCTGTGTAAGTCATTTTTACTTGAAAACACATTTTAGTAGTGCAGAAGAAATGAAAATTAGTGTGCTACCAATAGGATTAAAGCCAGTGCAAACCATTCCACCTATGACTGAACAGAGGAATTAACTTACTTTAATCCTATTGGTCAAAATCACACAAATTAGTGATTTGTCAATGTACCTGTATAATTTCCATTTTCGTTTTAGTATGTGGCCCGAGTACGTGAGAAAGCGAATCCAAACCACCTATTCTTACTTTGGTGCTGGACTTGCAGTTACAGCTGCATCAGCTTTTGCCACATCTAGTTCTCCCAATTTGATGCGATATCTGACCCGCAGCCCTGTTTGGGTATCTTACATTTGTATTAACTTTTATTTTGTAATAATAATGATTTTTCTTCCAAGTCGACATTGGCATGTTTAACAGCTTTGGTTGGAACAGGCATGATTCTCCATTCTCTGCCCTACACGGAGCATTTTGGTGCCAAACAAGCTGTGTGGATGGTTCATAGTGGGATAGTAGGCACCATTGTTGCCCCTATGATTTACCTTGGTGGGCCAGTGATTCTCAGAGCTGCTTGGTACACTGCTGGAATAGTTGGAGGTGAAGTATGTGCCAAGGTCCTAGTAAGCTACTGGTTAAGTTTTCAACAGTTTGATTGGAGATTTAGCCCAGGTTGCTAATGAAAAACTGAGAAATGTAGCTTATTGTGGCCAGGCTGTAGTTAGAAACTTGGGTTTGAAAAAAATGTTAACTCTCTTTACAGTTTTTGGTTGAACAGTGAACTTGCAATTTTATCATCCGTAAGCTTATGGTGTACGAGTAAATTGTCATTATATTGGCCTAACCTCTGGTCTTTATGTAGAAAGCTGTTTATAACTGTCAACTGAGGGAGGGCCAATTAGTTTTGCACGTCTTGGCAAGAATATATATACATAGTTTTTGTATATTCTTGATCATCTTGGTACAATAACAAATGTAGACCATTTTGATGTAGTACACCAAAGACGTCAAAATGTTGTTATTCTTAACATACCAAAGTCACCAAAATCTTGGTAATATCACCAAAATTTTGGCAAAATCACCAAAACCCTGGTAAAAACCATCAAAATTTTGACAATTTCTTGACAAAATCACAAAAATCTTGGCAATTTCTTGACAAAATCATCAAAATCTTGGCAATTTCTTGACAAAAATCATCAAAATCTTGGCAATTTCTTGACAAAATCACCAAAATCTTGGCAAAATTTTGACAAAATCACCAAAATCTTGGTAAAATCACCAAAATCTTGGCAAAATCCCCAAAACCTTGGTAATATCACCAAAATCTTGACAAAAATCACCAAAATCATGGCAAAATTTTGACAAAATCATTTAAATCTTTGCAAAATCAAGAAAAAGTCTTGACAAAAGCAAGAAAATCTTGACAATCAATATCTTGACAATAATCATCAATATCTTGACAAAACCACAACCAACTTGGTAAAAATCATCGAAATCTTGACAAAATCACAACACATTATGGTAACTTATCTAGATCATTAATATCTTGACAATTCAGAGCCCAAAATAAGAAATTAACAAGATTTTGTTGCTCTCGTATAAGAAAGTCAAGATTTATCTGTTCTAGGCTGCACAAGAATTGATGATATTACACTATACCATTATAAAACACTATATATTTAATACCTGCCTACAAGTACATTAACCATACAAGAATTTACTGAATGCCAAAGTCACATGGGAATGCATATTATATGTACTAAACTAAAAGATCTCTTTATTCAATCTATATAAATCTCTTCCAGGTTTGTCTTTGCTCGCCTCCTGCGCCCCAAGTGAGAAATTCTTAAACGTCGGTGGTCCCTTGGCAATGGGTCTGGGAGTCATTTTTGTATCTTCCCTCGGTATGAAAATATTAAAATCTCATAATTTATTGATTTACAACTCTGTAATTATTCATTTAGGAACTTTCTTCTTCCCTCCATCAACTGCTTTGGGTGCTGGTATCTATTCAATGAGTCTTTACGGCGGTTTGATTGTGTTCAGCGGATTCTTGCTCTATGACACTCAAAGAATCATTAAAATGGCTGAATGGTCTCCTGAATGGTCTCCAGCTTACAGTCCTGAAAAGAGTTTTGATCCAATCAACGCGTAAGAGAAGATCCGCCGTTTTTAGCAATAAGTTTATGTTTCAAACAAATAGTCTTTTAGGTCGGTTTCCATCTATATGGACACGATTAACATCTTCATACGAATCGTTCATATATTGGCTGGAGGAGGTAACGGACGGCGCTAGTCGTAAAGTGGAAAAGAAAGTTAAAAAAATAATAAAAAGAATGAGAAAAACTGTTCGATTGATGTGGGCTAATATAACAGAAAAAAAAAACGAGTGATTTTAATACATTTTATAAAACCTGTAAAATTGTGAATTTGAATGTAAATATCAAAAAAGTTTTCATTTCGAAAAAAAAAGAAAAAGAAAAAAACCAGACATTAAATATGAAAGTTCTAAAAATTTGATATCAGGTAAGGGATGTTTATTTTGGTGTTCAATCTTTATAAAGCAAAGAATTGGTACTCAAAAGTGTACTGTAAAGTAAATATGCGCCATACCACGCCAGGTTTTAGTCACATCCACAAACTAGTTCTGTTATTCGTCACCGTGCGGCGCTATGTGTCCACAAGTGATAAAAATTCATCACAACTTGCCGAGTTCTGGTATTGGCATTATGACATTATGATAGGGCATTATTCTTCCATAAAAACCAGTAATTACTACGTACATTTTGATGAAATTTATTGAATCAGAAATTCTAATTATTTGCCCATTCTATTAAATTAACGTGCTTTTATATACGACGTACGTAATGTACGTATTCTACTTTTACAAACTAAAATAAGACGATAAAATATTTTATTAAATCCTAATAGAAACAATTTCCTCCTCATCACCGATAAACATCTTTATTTATCGCGTAAAAAACAACGATCAAATCTGCACTTTGCCTCTACCAACATGGCGCACGACCCACCTCTTACGCAGCCACGATCAACATAGGACCTCAACCTCACGTGACGATGACGCAACATGACCTCATTGACAACCAATAAGAAAGCTGCAGCTATTTGCGTATCAATAAGCTGTTGAAGGTCACGAACTCTAACCTTCTCTCTCTCTCACTGTACAAATTCAGCTCTCGGCGGCCTGTCTGCGCCCAAACCAGTGAGTAGCATTTCATTTTATCTCATTACAATACCTATTTCACACACTTTAATCGAAATCCACACCCGTTTTCATAAAACCACATTAACCAACCAAAAAAATACCCGCCAAATCGGGTGCTGTGAATCAACATGGCCGAAATTAAGCCTAACGCTAGGCCTAATTGGTTTGTTTGCTCTGCACTCAATATAAGGGTTGATTATTTTATATCCTTCGATTTCTCCCATTCTAATACCGGCCTGAACTGATTTTACAACATCGCCATCTCAGCTATCAATAGAAACGGCTGTTAACGTTTCTTTTATCGGCTGTGTAATTAAATATAAAAAAGGTTGAAGTAAACGCTTTTTTTTCTGCGTTTCAAATCGTGACCTTTTGAATGTTGAGTCAGGGCGTGAATTTTTTTTTCTTTTTTTAAAGTTTTCTTTAAAACCAGAAGGGGGGGGATTTTTATTTTTTATTTTTGAATTATTACGGGTCAGGAATGGCGGGAAATTGCAGGTTAGAGAACTCAAAAAGAGTTATTGATTAATATGAACTTTGTCCTTTGCGGTTTTTACTCGTCCCAATCTTGGATTTGACAGTATTTGAGTGCTATTAATAAATAAAAGTGGTATTTATTTATACCCCCTTCGAAATTTTTTATATAAAAATAAAAAATAAAAATAAATAAAAAATAAAAAATTTGTAAAATCTCTTCCCCTTAACAGGTAAGTTCCTTTGTTTCCACGACAAACGTCACAGTCATCACCATTATCCCCTGATTCTATAGCAACCATTTTTTTATATCCCCACCCTCAGTCTCAACTACTGTATAACCAAGCAACATCCGCTCTATAAGAGCCTTTTTTACACCTGTCCCTTACACACCTGGCGTTTTTTGTAGGTGAGATAACAATGAAAAGAAGTTTATTTATTAGGTTGCCACTTTTTCTTTTCTCATCCAGAAAAGTGCAAGAAGTGTCAATCAACAAATGATTTTATTGAAGGACAGGTGCAATTCCCTTTATGTCTTTTGTGTTCTTGAGCCGCCAAGGTTGACAGGTCATAGCCCCAGGTCAATGGGGCACTGACCCCAATTGACCCCCCAACGACCCATGACCGTGCCTTCTTGTACTTAAACTATTTTATAGTTGAATTTTACCTCCTGTATGACAACAAGTTTTCCAAAATGAGTTGCTAGCAGCTACTAAATCCATAAAAGACTGTTATTACAAGAAAATTTTTTAACCCTCAACCCCTATTACTCTAATTACAAAATGCACAAAATAATTGTTTGCAATGAAGTTTAATGTTGTTAACAGACACCCATTTCAGAGAGAACACATGACCTTAGGATAAAGCGAATTTTCTCTCTCTCTCCCATGATATGATACACAAGATAATTGTTTGAAATGAAGTTTAATGCTGCCAGAAGCTATATCAAGTCGACAAACATTATCTTAGATGGAGAATATTTCTTAAATTACTCTGATACAGATTGCAAAAAATGGAGTGTCTAGGAAGGTCAAAGGAGACAACATTAGTCTTCAGTAGAAGCTATTGTGTGTATAGAAGGGGCAAACATGGGAAAACAGTGTGCTATGCCCTCATCCGCTTCCTTTCCTCTAGGCTACAACATAAAATAATTACAAAAAATTAAGTTTAATGTTCCTAGCAGCTACTAAATGCATAAAGACAAGCCATTTCTACTTCAAATCCCAATAACAATATTCCCATTCTTTAATTATGTCAGAAATGTAGCGAGGTAATTTGGGTCTGGGGCTAAAAACAGAACAAAGTTTAAATAAAGTTATAAATTTTTTTTTCTGGATGTTTTGGGACCCTAGTATAGGATTTGGTGGGGGGGGGGGAGGAAGGGGGGGGGGCAATAGCCCCCTTCGCTTTCTCTCTCCCCCTCTTCTTGGCTAAACCACTGATTGAAGTGTAACATTGCTAGCAGCTACTAACTACATCCTTATCCTAGAGAAACATGACACTAACCCTAAAGTTGCCATTGAATCATAACTCTGACACAAGTATGTATAAAGTGCAGTTAAAGGTGGCTACTAAAGTTAAGTTCACACCTGTGCCCAAGTTGAAGTAATGGCAGGGAAGAATAATCAACAGTGGCTACTAATTGTCATATCTGTACAAAGTCAGTTTATATGGCTGACACTGCCGGGTTGTGACAAAACACGAGGTTCGGAACCTAAAATTTAAATTAAGATTTTCGAATAATCATCCCCGTAGTAATGCGAGGTACGGTGAAATTTTTACAAAAGATTTCACAAAAGTTTTACAAATTTTTTGCATAATTTATAAAATTTAAAAATTTTTTGTAAAAAAAAATAGCGGCCAATTACTTGTAAAATTTTTTGCCAATTTTTTTTACTTAGGGTGCAAGGCACGGGCACAAGGTACCTTTCTTTTTGTCAAAACCCGGCAGTCAGAAACTTGCTCTGCGTACTAAGTATGACCGCAGATGTTAACGTGGGTTCGCACGTGTGTTCATACTGGACATCTCGTCTGACTCGAGTTGAAAATGCACCTTTACGTTACGCTAAGTTGGGTTGAATTCAATCCTGGTATGCATTGCACCACCGAGTTACGTTAAGTTGAGTGTGAACACAAGTGAGAACTAGCCAAGAGTTGCAAGAAGTGAGAACATTTCAAGATATTGGTAGTTTTGTTGCTGATGGTGTTGTATGTTCCTTTGATTATATCGGGGAATTGAAATCTTGAATGTGTTTGGCAGGTGATTGATTGTCAAGTTTTTTGTATTAAATGATGGAGGCAGCGGTGAATGTTTTGGAACTGAAATTGCGAAATGCGAACTCGGAGCTGGTTACTTTGACGACTCATCTAGAACGAGAACGTCTGAATGCTGGCACACGTTATGGGGTATCTGGTCTGATGGAAGCGGTCAAAGAAGCTCAAGAAGAGTGCCAACGCCTTGCCCAGGAGACGAAAAAGCTGAAGGATGCCCAGGTTGATGCAGAGAGTAGATTGGGAGCTGCGGTCAAGGAGTTGGAAGAATGTTTTAAGGCTTTGGGAGAGGATTGTAAAATTAAAGTTGATAAGATGTAATGTTCATTAATAAATTTGTGTAGTAGTAACAAATTACTTGCATCTGAATTCAAATATAAAAGGTTGAATAAACAACCAGCAGATACACTGAGACCTCATTTGAGAGTACGGGTTTCTAGAAACCCAGAAATTGTAATGGTGGTAGGCATTTAGATCGACCGAACCCATTTTCACAAATAAAAAATTACCTACTTCCTTCTTCTCCCAGCTTAAACTTTTCCTGAAACCCATTTAATTAAATGTACTAGTCAGTAAATTCAATGATGGCCTATAAATGAAATGTCACATTTTTTGAGACAAAAAAAATTGCTATCATTATTCGATTATGGCAATTTAATTGTTTACATCCATTGGGCACCCTCATCTCTTTGGTCATATACAATTTAAAATTTAAAGAGAATTTTTAATGTAGAATGTCATGTAAAAATTAGGGTTAATGAAGCAAATTTGATTTTTTTTTTTGAGCAAAAAGGAGCCCCTAAGTTAAATGTGTTCAGGGCCTCAAAAAAAGCGAAAGACGGCACTGACCTGTACCATAGGCAATAATAGGGAGTTTGCGCAACTTGACTTATACCTACACTTAAGCTTATGACGATTTAAGGAATGCGCAGAACCGGAGTTAGACTGAAGAATGGTTTTATGCTCATCCCGTTAATCGTCATATGCGAAAGTATAAGGGAGTTTGCGCAACTTTACTTATACTTATACACTTATACTTATACACTTATACTTAAGCTTATGACGATTTACAGGATGCGCAGTAAACGAATCTTCGGTCTAACTCCGGTTCTGCGCATTCTATAAATCGTCATAAGTATAGGTCATGTTGTGCAAACTCCCTAATAGGGAGCTTACGCAAAACTGGAGTCATAAGCTTAAGTATAGGTGTAAGTATAAGTCAAGTTGTGCAAACTCTGTAATGGGGAGTTTCGGTTATAACTATATTTAAGCTTATGACGATTAACGGGATTGGTACAAGTGTAAGTATAAGTCAAGTTGCGCAAACTCCCTAATAGAGTTAGCACAACTTGTCTCATACCTACAGAATCTGCAGTTAAACCGAAGAACAATTTCTGTAAGTGACATAACACTAACTCCCGGTGTGTAAGTCACATTTACAAGTAGATCTTTGCATGAATTCTATCAATAAGAATGGTAAAACCCCTTTTTAGTAGTCAACATACATTACAAGCATATGGTTCGACCTCGACGTATTATTCAGTAGCTGCATTCGACACAGCAAATTTAATAAATCTCAAAAGTTTTATCTTACAAAACCAAGTTCAACATCTGGAACTTTGACCCCACGTTTTGTAATATTCTCTATTTTTGATTTGAGACAATGCCCTCGTCCTTGTTTTTAAAAATTCTAAGATAGGACACTCGCGAGCGAAAAAACTGATAAAAACTTGACTCGATTCCTCACATGAAAAATCTTGGCCTGACTACACCCTATTTCCTCTCTAACAACGAAAAATATTGACAAATCCAGTAGGATGCTACTGAAAACAGGAAAGGTTTTATTTAAAGACTATCACAAACAGGTGAAATACCAAATGGCGCTGAACCCCCCCCCCCCCCCACCAGAGGGTTCTTATTCAACACGATTGTAACATCTCAAACAGGGTCAATTTTAATAGCAGCAAAGTCAGGAACCTGTTGACACAAACACTTTTTGATGGTTCTTAGCGACAACCAGTCGTATAAAATGAGGTCTTTAGAGTAATGCATTGTTGCATCACGACTGCGTGACGTAGCACTTAGTTGCCATGACAATCAAGTTGGTGGGTGGAGTCAAGAGTCAGCCCGTGACCGCCAAGCCAGTGACCTTTGCGAAGTGAAGCGCAGTTGGTATTCCCCTCGTTGTCCGTCGACCTGTGGCAAAAGTGTGCTCAACCCCTCACCTGTCCACCGTGTCAACTCCATTTTTTTTTCACTTAGTAATTATACATTTATTACTTTTTTTTAATATATGTTTCTTCAGATAAAATGTTACATTCTCCCAGAATGCCCTTAAGCCTAGGCGTGACCTTTTCTTTTGACCAGGGGTTCAACTCACTCAAAGTTCATTTATTTGATAACTCGAGAGAAAATTTTTAGAGAAAGAAAAAAAAAACAAAAAGTTTAATATTTTTCTTTTCTTCTCATTTCAGGCCTATTTAATGGGTCACTCAGCACAGGTCAGTTTGGAACAAGAATTGTATTGCATCGTTGGTTACTCTAGCAACTGCAAAGCCAACAAGACGCAAGCTTAGGGTTAATGTCCACCGATCAATTTCAAGTACCAAGTTGTACATAGGCTTTCGCCGGCCTCAACTTTGACCTTGGGCTAATACAAGTTTTCCTCGTCCGGTTTTTTTTTTTTTTTTTTTTTTTTTTTTTTTTTTTCTCCCATTTCTTTTGTGGTGCAACAGGTTGACACCTTTGGACGACAATACTACAAACATAGATAAAAGCAGTGAAGAAGGTGTGACTACTACTACATCAGCTATCACTATATTGACTACCTCCACTGAGGGATCATCCTTGATTCCCGTTAGGTGAAGCATTAAGGGCTGTTTCTCTAAATTAAACAAAATTAAATGGTCTCACTAAGTAGGAAAAGTCGAAATTGCCAACTCGTGTTATCAAAACGTGTCGTCTGCTTGACTTTCAGTGTTAATTTTTTTTCTTTTTTTTAAAAGGTAAAATATTGCCATGATGGAGGAAGGAAACCCGTAGGGCAGGGTTTAGGGGGGTAAAAAAATGGAAATATGTAGGTCCTACCCCTTCTAGGGGAGGGCATTGGCCCGGACTCTGGAAAAAGAGAAAAAAAATTGGTTTAAGTAGCCTGGAGAGAGGAACTAACAGCAGTGCTGTAACTAGGCAGGTGCTACAGGTGCTACAACTCTGCCATGAGACCCAAAATGCCAAGTTTGAGGTATTAAATATTTTGATTATTTTTATTTTCTTTCAAGTTTTTAAAATGTTTTTGTACCTCCAGAAGTGACAGTAAAATATCACCAAATGGCGAAAACATGGATTTAGTGGGGTCAATAGGAAGGAGTAGTAGGGATTGGGTGCACAAAGTTCAATGTATTGCTGGGTCAAAATGAAGTTGGGTATTA
The DNA here is from genome assembly GCA_034686365.1 of Pachymerium ferrugineum. Lineage (NCBI taxonomy): Eukaryota > Metazoa > Arthropoda > Chilopoda > Geophilomorpha > Geophilidae > Pachymerium > Pachymerium ferrugineum. Next base: position 54,614 of record JAQGAS010000214.1, on the reverse strand, counting down.
ATAATGGCACTGTATTGGGAGTTTAGTTTAGAGGTTTCATGTCCTCCAACATTGCGGTCAATGTTTATCTGTAAGGTTCTGGAACTTTGATCTTAGTATCATAAAAAAGAAGGGAGGTGAGGGGAATTGAAAAATCTTGATGGAAGAGTCTCACTGATAGTAGCAGCGAAACACTAAATGACCCAATTGGCTTCCTTCATATAACTGTAAAGTTGGCAATTGCGAAAACCGGCAACTGATTTGTATTTAAAGGTTTGATATTAAAATTTGTCAGAAAAAAAAAACCTACAAAACTATAAGAACGAGTACCAAAATCGACTATTTGTTTGTTATTTTGTCAAGTGTTTGGTAGTTTGTAACATGTTCATTTTTCCTAGCAGTGCTGCTGATTGGACGGCCAAGCTGAAGGAAATTCAAGCGGCTGAGCGGCTGGCCAAGCTGCGGGAAGAAGAGCAAGCAGCCCGTTCGGCGGCTGCTGCTGCCGCTGCTGCTGCGGCAGCCACGTCGTTCGACCGCAGAACTGGCTTTGAGTTGTGTGTTGTATGTGGGGACAAGGCGTCAGGCCGCCATTACGGCGCAATCAGCTGCGAGGGATGCAAAGGCTTCTTCAAGAGGAGCATCCGAAAGCAGCTCGGATATGCTTGCCGTGGAAACAAAGATTGCGAGGTGACGAAACATCATCGCAACAGGTGTCAGTACTGCCGCCTACAAAAGTGCCTTGCAATGGGAATGAGAGCCGATTGTAAGTTTTTGAAATCTTTTGAAAAAAAAGTTTCGCTCGTTTATTTTCTTTTTTGTTTCCTATCAGCTGTTCAGTCGGAAAGGAAACCTTTAGATTCAAGGGAGAGACTATCGAGTGGTATCACCGGTTCAACACAGAAGATTTATATAAGAAAAGATCTGCGCAGTCCGCTTGCAGCTACGCCAACATTTGTCACTGACAAAGTGGCATCTGATGGCGATGTGTTGGTACAAAGAGATAAAAACGTAAAATGTCTGTGAAATGATTAAAACTGAACTTGCATTACGTAGGAAAAAGCCCTCGGTCTAATAGACGCCGGTTTGATCAGTGGCAACTCTTCATCAACCGCCAACACTGGTAGAAGCGAGTCAGCCGATGTGGCATCACCGCACTGCTACGCAGGGTTAATGGCGTCATTAGTAACATCCCCCGCTGATTTAAGCACGTTAGCATCGGTGGTTACGACATTGGCAACAATGTCTAAGAAAGGAGACCTGGATGCTGGAACGGCAGAGCTGCAACGAATGGTAATCAACGGAGAGCCAGCGACGACTGTTGTGAAAACTGAGAAGTCACTCATATCTAAAGCATTCGATACGATGGCCAGGGCAGCGCAGTCTCAGAGTCCATTGCTTCATGAAGGGGTATTCGATTTCAACTTGTTTTTCTACACATTGAACTAATTTTAATTTTTTTTTATAGCAAAATAGAAATCAAGAGCAGATGTCAGTCAACGTGTGTAGCAATGACGAAAATGAATCTCTGTTCGAGATTGATGGTCCTCTTCTGCTCGATTCTCACATCCCTTTCAACTTGACGACACCCACACCAATGCCTGCTTACCTGAACGTGCATTATATTTGTGAATCAGCATCGCGGTTGTTGTTTCTGTCTGTGCATTGGGCACGATCCATTCCAGCCTTCCAGTTACTTAGGTCTGTTTCATTTGACCGGGTGGTGTTCGATTTTTTTGGTTGACGGTTTCTTTAATTTTTCAGTTCTGAAGTTCAAACTTTGTTGGTGCGTGGATGTTGGAGCGAGTTATTTACATTGGGTTTGTCACAGTGTTCCCAAGTGATGTCACTCACTTCCATCCTAAGTGCCATTCTTAATCAGTTACAATCGAACGTACAGCAAGGTTTGTTTACTTGTGGTTGTACTGAAAATGTGATGTAAATGTGTTGTTATTTTGCAGATAAAGTCTCAGTTCAGAGGGTTAAACAAATCACAGAACATATTTGCAAGCTGCAGGACTATGTAAATCTAATGCTAAGGCTTCAGGTAGACGAACACGAATACGCATACTTGAAAGCTATCGTGCTCTTCTCACCGGACCATCCCTCCTTGCCTGGATCTCGACAGGTGGAAAAATTTCAGGATAAGGCGCATCGCGAGTTGCGCAATTACATTCAGCAAACATTTCCTGATAATCCAGATAGATTTCCGAAACTCTTGCTGAGGTATATGGCAAGATTCTGGTGTCGCTTGTTCTTGACGTTAATTTTTTTTTTTCTTGCAGGTTGCCAACTCTTCGTTCACTACTCCCCAATATAATGGAAGATTTATTTTTTGCCGGGTTAATCGGGAATGTGCAAATTGACAGTGTGATTCCGTACATTTTAAGGATGGAAACAAGTGATTATTCTAATAATTCGAGTGGTAAGTGAAATGGAAAATTGACATTGTTAAGAACACGAAATCCTGTACAATTTTTACGATAGCAATATCGTAACAGTTGCACCATCTCTCTCTTTTTATTTTAATAATGTCAATTTGTTGTCCCTCCGAGCTGGGGCAGCACTCGGAACGCGCCGTCCTCGCCGGACGCGCGTCGCCTCTCCCCGCGAGAGGCGAAGGGTTTCTCGGCCGCTGGTAGTGAAGGCCGAACCCGTCCCTTTCTTTCTCCCTCTCCCCAGAAACCCTCCATTTTGACTATAGACAATAGACGCAATTGCTTCTATAGCTATCGTTATTTTAACAATGCATTGTCGCTACAGATTAGCAATTAACGCATATCGCAGTAGTTGTACCACCTCTCTGTTGAACGTAGGCTTTAGGGATGCATGGCATGTAAATACTTTTGCTTTATTGCTTCTGTGTTGAGGTTTTAGTTCTTCAACTTGGGTTATTTGTCGGTTCTGCTTTGCTCTTTAAACACGTTTGGTGGTAGATGAGTGACACAATGTCAGTGTATTGAAGTTTCGATGATTATTTTATTAGGACCGTCAGCAAGTGGAAATGAAGCGGTCGACATGACATTGAATCAAAGCAATGGCCGGAGCGACTCGAGTAGATCTTCGAGTCCTTGAGTCAGTTCGTCCAAGGCGATGCAACAACGTGCCACAAAACCGTTCACCTTTTGCCTCAGATTTTTGCATGACAATTCGCTGGAGACCTTATAGTTTTTTTTAATAAAAGGTCTGCTTGAGTTATCATGTTCTCAGAACTTGTGCCCCTAAAAAAAAAACACAAAAAAACACAAAAAAAAAGTGAATGTTTTAATTTTTTTCATTATAAGCTAGCATAATAACTCACAACATTGTTTCCACTAGGCTGTATTGTTTGTTTCACTGTTTTTTTTTTAATTTATTAAGGTATTTTTACATGGAAAGAAAAAAATCAAAATGGGGATTGGAAATCCTTTGATATCCACTTGGGCCTCTAAAATTGTTTCTCAGGATTTTTAATTGAATGGAAATTATTTTCAAGAATGTGCAATATCCGATCTCAGAAGAATTTCTTTTTAAACTGGTCAATGTGTGTTCAGTGGTTTAAAAGAAAATTGAGAAGTGTAGTCAAAACTACACATAGAGCAGGTTCCTTTTTAATTTATTTTGAGAATGGAAATAAGAAAACGCATAAAAATGGGCCTAGTCTGTTAAGTAACAGCATAAAAATTATTCTGTTTTAGGGGTCATAGCGAAAAATATTGGTTCCAGCTTGCTTTTCATTAATTTTTTGTTTTGGTATTCATTACTTATGATAAAAAAAATTATAAATATATATATATGAAGTAGTAATTATTTTAGTTGTAGTGAATGTTTCTCTGTTTTGTGGCGAAGGTTTTGTTCTGTTCTTTATATTGGTTAAATTATATTTATTTCTGTGCGTTCAAAGAACAACTAACTTCATTTCTATTTTTCATTTTGTAAAAATACTAGAAACCGTAAAAAAAAAACAAAAAAGGAAATGTCAGAAAATGCTACAATCCGTCCATTATACGGTGACAAAGTGAATGGGTGATTAGGAATTGGAAAACTTGAACAAAAATTGTCATTTTGGTCACATTTTCGGTACTATAAATTTTTTTGTTTATAAATTTGGCATTGTATAATGGTCAGAATGTTGGTAGTTAGATTTTCTTTTTATAGTTAATTTTTATTAATCAGGATAATTTTTATATATAAAACAATAATGACTTGAATTTGTATGGGAAGTTTTACAATTTTAATTATAGAAATTTTTAAACCTCAAATCATTTTAACAATAAACATTGGTATCATATTACAAAACCAGGGCTTGATAACAAAAATTTTTCATCATCACTATCAAGTGGATTAGGTTTTTCAATGCTGAGTATCACTGAATTGTCCCGTACAAATTCATAAAAATCTGCTATGAATAATTTTAATTTTTTTTTTCATTCATATTTCTTTATCAAATTACTTGAAAAATCATTTCTGATTAGTAAAAATGTAAAATATTCATTTGTCTAAATAGTAAGAAATATTCTCAAGACGTATTTACGGTACTGGCTCGAATTCAAAAGACAATTTAGAAAAGAGAACATTAAAAATTATGTAAAATCAACTAAAAAAAAAAATGTTTCATAAACCATCTATTTGTAAATATTTCTCAGGATATTTTTAGTGTAAACCTAAGGTTCTGTTTTTACAATGCGAAATTGGTTATCAATATCCCTGTGGCAATATTTAAAAATCAGGTTATTTTAAAATGGAACAATTAAATTGTTTAAAATTAAACTAATGACTGTGACTAGTCTTTTCAGTGTGAACAAAGTTAAGAAAAAGAAAGTTGGGTGTGAGGTAATAAACACTCAAAGGGAGTTGTTCCTAATGGAAGTTTTAAAATGTCCAGTGATAAAAAAGTATTATACAGGAAGTGAAAAAAAAAAAGAGAGACTCGCAGCTTTTTATTTTCTGCTTAGAAAAATTTATTCAATTTATTATTTTGTGTAATGATATTTTTTACAGATGGCACACTTAAATGCGCTTTGACGAAAATTTCACGTTTGATACATGTTACAAATTATTTGCTTATAGTGTTTATATATAATTCAAAGAATGGAATGATTTTATTAAATGACATTACTAAAGCTGTGTAATTCTTGTTTTCGGAAAAACTGTTTTTAATTAGTAAAAATGGCAGTAAAACCTACCATCTTTTTAAGTGTAGTAATAGATTTTATGTATCTACAACACATGAAAAAAAAAAAAAACAGTGAAATGGTTGCTTTATAAAGGTTACCCTTCTAAAATAAATTGATTTTTATAACATTGTATTTAAAAAAAATATCTAAATCTTTGTATTTTTTCAGTGTTTTTGGCCACTTTTTCTAAATTTCCAGGCTGAAAGTTTTTGTTTTTAGTTGTGAAAAACTTTATTACAAAAACAGATATAGTTAGACTTTATTGAGTTATAATTCAGTAAAGTCTTAATACCTATATTAGAGATTTATAAGATTTGGGCTTGTTCAAGTTATTGTCATTCTGTGGGTTTCATTTACTTAGGAAAATTTCTAGAATTGATAGAATGTCAGATTAAATAAATTACATGCCCAAATGATAGAAATTATAATAATCTTCTAAGTGCTAGTGTGGTGCAAACTCCCTTTTTGCATTTGATTGGACTGAGGCTGAAATCAAATTATTAAAATGGGTTATTTGACAGGTTGAAGCTGACAATCTATTACAGTCACCTGAATTTTAAGTTTACAAAAAATGGGATTATAGGTGTATTGCTAATCTAAAGCTAAACTACTACTCTACAACTAATTCTAAAATGTAATGATTATTTATATATTTCTATACTAAGTAAAGTTACTATATAGTACCCTGACCTGCAGGCTTTTATCATAACTAGCAGCATTGACTAACTACTGCAAAAGAGAATTTAATCCTTACAGTTGGTTACATACAATTTAGTTAAATATTTTTTTTTGGGTTATTGGGCATCTCCAATCACCCTAAAATACATATAAAGGTAAATTTGTCAAAATTTTAGAGGTGATATGACTGATGTCACAACACTTGTAAAATTTGTTGAATTTAATAAGAAACATGAAATGGTTAAAATAGAATTACCAAAGTTGACCACCCTTGAGTTGACCAATCACCAAAGAAAAAGGATGCCCCTTGAGTTAACCTATCACCGTGTGACCTTTCACCAGAAAAGTAAGATTCTTTTCTTTAAAATGTTAGAAAGAAAATACTCCTTACTTTTACATCACAGCCATGTCTCAATAGAGTGACACAGACCCTGTTGAATCCGAAGTTATTTTTAAAAAACTTCAATTTCAGGCCATAATTGCATTGTATGAAGGCACTGACTAATTAAAAAATACATTCAAAGCATTTTTTAAAAAAAAAACTAAAAGATTGAGCAATCACAACCTATGACAGGATTATTGTAGCGAAACCAATGTTAGTGAAAATATTTTTTGTCAGTGTTAAAACAGATTATAAACATTTGTAAATAGTTAAAAAATACTGGAAGCTACTATTTTTATAAACAAGCAGTCCAAAAAGTGTATATATGGCTTTGTGACAAGTTTTCCGAAAATAAGATATTGACACCGCTTTAGTAATTTCCATAGCCTGAAAGGCCAGTTCATACCAGGAAAGTTCAATTGTCTCTCTTGATCATGAACCAAACCCAGCAGCTAATGCCACCAGATAGGGGCAGTCAATTTCCTGTAGAATCTTGCAACAGTTTTTACTTGGTAACTTTTCTTTAAATATTTATGTCAAATTATTAGGGTCCCAACCAGTGGTGCAACTAACATATTTTAGGCCTGGAGCAAAAATCAAAGTCACATCTTTTTTGATGAATGATAAAAACACTGATTGTCTATAGTGAAAAATTCGCTACATTTGTAATATTCGTGCAAAGAAAGTTTTAATTTCATTATTTTGTTATGGCCTGAAGTAACTGCTCCTTCTGCTCCAATGACACTGGGATCATAATAGGGAGTTTGCGCAACTTGACTTATACCTACACCCAAACTTATGACGAGTTACGCACAGAACCGAAGTTAAACCGTTTTCTGTGCATCCCGCAAGTCGTCATAAGTGTAAGTATAAGTCATGTTGCGCAAACTCGCTGAATTGATTGGCTAATGATTGATAAAAGTCAGGGCGGCCCCTGTCTACTTTACAAATTACATAAAATAAAGTAATAAATTCTTCTGGGAGAAATTAGGATTTAATTAGTATCTATGGACTCTTAGTTTCTTCTAATCTTTGTGGTAGAACTGCAACGATTAAAAATATCATTAATCAAATTATTTTCTGAATCAAGAAATGTTAAACCGTGACATCTCAAGATTTGTGTGGAAAGTAGCCTTTTAAAACATTTTTCCACAGCAGTTGATACGTCGAGTTGTTGTGGTCTTGGTATTCAAGCTAAAACCGTCGTCGGTGATGCAGTTAAAATTCTGTGTGCTCGCATACTGTTCCTTCAAATTCTTGGCCATGCAGAAAAATACTGCTGATACATTCGTGTCTTCACGTGCACTTGTTTCCAATGTTGCTACTATTTCCGATGTGACTTCAGCCATGACTTGAGCTTCCAGAGTTTCAACTTCACGAAGGGATTCTAAATCGCATTTATTACCTGTTTTTTTATAAAAAAAAAAAAAAGAAAAGATGAGTTATTTGAATTTTTTTTTTAAAAACAAAAATTGTGGGAAAATATTTTTAATTCACATGACCTGTTCCACTCTTTGTAAATAATGGTCTGAAAATTTGGCATTTCTAAAAAATGACATGACAAAAAAAAAAAAAAAAAAAAAAAAAAAAAAACCGAAACTTACATCCATGTCACTATTTGGGGTCACTTTTACTTTATGATTAAGACTTTTTCACTCACTCCCGGCCCTAAAGTTCAAAAAGTTAAGGGATTTTTGACCTCTAGAAAAAAAAGTTTCTCAACTTTTTTTTCTATTCTTTATTATACTTTTCTTACTTCATATTTTTTTCTTTCTTAAGTTTTGGCATTAACTAGGCTGGGAGAGAGAGGAAGAAAAGGTAATACAAAGACTCCCTTCTTTTGGGGTACATAAAATTATCGTAAAATAAGACATGTGCAACCCTTATGTGGGTAATCAACAATCAGGAAGTGTTAGGGATATTAAGGTTATACACAGCAAAAATTTCATTTGGACTTGTATCTGTAGAGGATTTCCTTATGCAGCCAAACTTGATTAATTAATAATTTTCCACTTGTTTTTAATTGACTTCCACTATTGATTATTTCAATGGATTGTACAGTATCATAAAATTTTACTCGTCCGTTGCTGGCGTTTTGCTTTCTCCTGAAATTCCAAAACCCATTCTCACAACTATTAGCAATAACTTGGAATAAGAGTGAAAAAGTTACCCTTAAACTTAATATATTACGCTTGTTAACGGAGTAGTTTATGGGCATTCCACGATGACGCGTAAGATATCAAAGAAAAGAATATTAATTATTCATGAGATAGGTTATAATGTCAACATCCCCACTTAATTCCCAATCACTTACCAATTAACAGAATCAACACATTCGAGGCTGTGTATCTACGAACTTCTTCTAGCCATCGCTGAATGTTTAGAAAGGAGGATCGCTTCGTTATATCGTAAACCATAACGACACCGTGCGCGCTACGGTAATAACTTTGCGTTATTGTTCGAAAGCGTTCCTGGCCCGCTGTGTCCCAAATTTGAAGCTAGAGAAATTAATTTTAGTAGGTGGGGACAATGATACGAATGTATAAAATTATTTACTTTAACTTTCTTGCCATCGACGATCAGTTCTTTCATAGCAAAATCAACACCGATCGTGTTCCCATGTCTCTCTATAAAGGTCCCGGCTTTGAATCGTTGGACTACGGATGTTTTTCCTACACCGGAATCTCCTATGACTACAATCTTAAACAAAAAATCGTATGTATCGTCAGACTGATCACGTTGAAACATCTTCTTCCTCAGAATTATGTAATCATAAAGGAAAGATGTAGGGATAGAGGGGATGTTTTAAATCAACAGTTTATCGGGTGTACATGTCTTGATACGGACGGTGGCGCCGCCAGTGGATAAATTTTTCACATAAGTTTTGTTTTCTTCGTAATTTTCAATGAGGAGTTTTTTTACGTAATATATACTTTTACCCATTTGCCTTTATTGAATCTATAATGAAAATAAGTTTTTCACTGTCTCTAAAAGGTGGTGGAGCGCACACCACGGCACGTGGGCTGTGGGTGGTGAGTGGTGTTGTGTTCGCCTTGACTTGACCAAGACCGTCTTAATAATGAGGTGGTCTTGCCTCGGCTAATAAACTTTCAATTCGTGAAATATACTTCTATTCTGTTGACTCTTCCTGATCGGATCTTAGTAAGTATTCTCGTAAAACTTTGGAAATTTGAAATTTAATTCTTTCCAGGAAAATGCAACCGAAGAAGTTTCAAAATCCTCAGGTGAATTTTTAAGGAGCGTTCCAAGTTTACTGAATGATTCCTTTGTTGTTCTAAATGCTACTATTCAACTCAAATTAGTAATGAGTTATATATACATTCGGTTCCACCCTAAACAACCTATTTTCTTCAAATTTAGTTTAACATGTGAGAGACAATTCTTTATTTAATCGGAACACAATTTTGGGATTTTTCCTGGTTCAGGTGAATTCAGATTAGGAAAACAGGAAAGATCAAATCTCCCGGATGTTGGTAGGACGATTGAGGAAATCGGAGATCCAAACGGTTAAAAATATGCCAGAAAAGGGGAGTAATTTAATGGTTGTTCAGCCTAGAACTAAAAGAATATGAGACCTTATTTAAATTTTGTTTTTGAATTAAGCTTTTGACATCACCAGTGGAAACTTTAGGTGCATTCACAAATTAAATTACTTAGATGTGTTTTAGCACCTGTGACGCTACATGAATCGGGTAACATGCATGACGTCACGATTGCAAAACTCATCCCAAGCCAAAGTTCTATAATATCTGAACACTCAGGAAACCTTTAGAGACATACGTATGTATATTCACCCTGTTCAAAAAATCCACCGCTGACTGAATATATTTCAATTATTTACAGTGTGTGCGCATACTGAAGATTTGATTGGGTGTTTATCTAGTAATTACTTTATTCAATGAATGCAATCCAGTGTCACGTGCAATTCTGTATAAACAATTGATACAGCAAAAGAAAGCGTTTAGTAAATAATTTACGCATTCAATATTACAATACCTTTTCATTACAAAAAATTAGGTTATTGGATCAGGTTATGATGCCCATTCTTAATAATTCTACACTTGGAAGATTTTATTATTGGTTGATAAAATTATTGCCCCAAATTTTATTTGAAATTTCGACTCATTTAAGTCTCGAAATTATTATTAAGAGACTACAAGGTTTTAATTTAATTGCTAGATTTAGTAGATGCATTATTAGTCACTCAACTTGCTTATAAATTGTTATTTTGATTAACATTGTGAAAAATTCACAACAATAAGGTTGTAATCACCTGTAAATTACAAACATGTTGGAATTGCAATAAATTCAAATTGGTTATTAAGTTTTTAACTTTGTTTACAGTTCACGTAAAATACATTGAGAAGAAATGCAAAATTATTTGTGAATAGTTAGAGAAATCGACCAAAAATTGCATAGCAATAGTATAACATGTTATTATTATAAATTATCATTTTTGTTTCAGTTTTTGACTAGAGGTGGCGTCACACAAATTTCATTTCTCCAAAATAACTAGTTTTACTGTAGTTTTGGAGTGAATAAGCAGTCATTTGGCCTATTTTAATGCTTCACTACAAAATATCCAGTAAAAATGCACTGAAATGGCTCAATTTTACTGCAGTTTTACCACAATTTGTCCTAAAAACTGCAGTTTCGCTAGTTTTTCACTTCAGTTTTTTCAGTTGGGCCAATTTACTGCAGTTTTTTTCGCTCAGCAGGAGCCCTCAATTCAGTTGGTCCGACCCAGAAATAACATTACATTTCTAGTATTATAAAAATTTATTTTATTTTGCAGAATGTAACCACACAACAAACTGCATTCACTTGCAGCAATGATTAGCATGTTCGATTTGTTTCTTGAACCCGTTCCTTGTCTCACCGAACTAACCAACATGCAGGGGAATCCAAATTCCCCTGTAATAAAATCAAAGTGTTGGGAATGTGTGTGGCAGAGTGGTTTAGGGTGCATTGAAGCGTTTGAATTGTTTAACAGATTAAAGAGGATGAAGAATATCGAAATTGTTATATACATTAGACATTGTCATGTATTTCTCCTCCACGTTTTCTCAAATTTAATTTTTAGTTTTTGAAACCTCTTTGATAAAATTGAAAATTGACTAACACTACTCTCAGTTGTATTTACCTTTAGAGTTTTAGCTAAGCAAATGCATTGCATCCAGTTACTGGAAGTAGTATTGACAGAGTTAAGTGGAGAGTAAACACAAGTGCAAATAGCACGCGGTGAGTTTTTCTTTATTTTTTTAAGTGAAAAATTATCGAATATTATCAACTATTTATTTTTATTTTCTGGAGAAAGAGCCATTTTGTGGTTGTTTTTCAATCGTGAAGCAAGATGAGGATTATGAGATTTAAACCCAAATTACGAAACCTCATTCGTAAGGAAATCGACACTTCTAAAACTTTTGATGGCTCCGTTGTTTACCAAATCTTAAAAAAGAAACAAGGCATGTCAATTCGTGCAATGTGGAGTATCTTTTTAGCGATTTCGTTTGCAATTTGTTGCTATCAAACCGCAGAAAGAATTATGCGTTACATGTCAGGACCGTACTCTGTTGAAGTTGAGTTTATGGAGATAGAAAACATTGAAATGCCACCTGTAATGATTGAAGCGTTAGACACTTATTCATTGAAAATATACTGGAGCTCTCCTAAGCTAAAAAATTTGGTAGATGATCCGGGATACTGTTCGATGCCAGTAACCACAATAATCCAACAAGAAGTTGATGTGGAAAATTATGATCAACTTTGGATAGATTCGGATTTTATTAAAAATTTGGACTATATTAAAGTATCAGAGGTAAGTGTTTATTAAAAATTGAACTCTGAGTTCAATTCAGGCCCGTAGCCAGCTCGAAAACTAAGGGAGGGGGGCGCAGGGGTGGCCAACTCCCCTCCCCCCTATCTCTGCTTCCTCCCCTTGGCTATGTGCCTGGTTCAACTTGAGTTTATTTAACAATTTGCTTGTCACACCTTTTCCTAAATTGCAGTTAAAAACTTTAATAGTTGACATTTTTATTCTAATTTTGTTCTCAATTGATTATCAATACCGAAATTTTTAGAGTAACAGACAATCAATGTTTATAATGCACCTCGATGTTTATTTTTTTAATATTTAAATGTCAATTTTAGCTTATGTTTTCATTATCAGCATCTAAAGATGTATCACCAAACTGAGATGAAGAATGGAGCTATTTTAAACAAAGAGGGAGAAACTATAGGAATAAAGCGAATGCCTGCTATCACTGGATCAAGATTTAATTTAAACACAAGTAAACATTACTTGAATAAGTATTCCACATAAAAAGACATTTGTTTTATTGCAGATTTACAAATGAAACAAAATTTGAAGTTAAGTGTTCAATTCCACAAGAATGGAACTTGTTCTGCGCCTGGAGTATATGTAATTTTTTTATTGCTCACCCCTTTCTATTCATGAAAACCTTTTTTGTAGGTGTCAATCACTGATGATATAAACATTGCTTTCGTATATCTTCCAATCAACATCGAATCTGATATCAAATTTTCCTTACAAACGGTAAGCTGCAATTAATCTAATAAAAATTACGGATTATTAATGCATTTCTGTATTTTTAAGTACAACTTTCTGATGTCAAAAAAACCTTATTGCGAACCAGAGAAGGAGAAAGTTAAAAAGTGTTTTCAAGACTGCAGAGACAGATTCGAAAAGAAATTTGGAAATTCTCGTTGCAGGTTATGTATAGATTAAACGATGACAATATCTTGACTAATGTTTACTCTTGTGTACAATTTCAGTTTACCCTACATGCCATCGGACAGCAATATTCCTAGTTGTAATTACGAGAAGAATAAAACAATCGTAAATCAATTCTACTTCCTACAATATGATATTGTTGGGCCTTCAATTTTGAAAAAAGATTGTAAATGCAAAAAAGCCTGCCACAGAGATGTGTATTACCTTACATATGTGGAAACTGGTAAGAACTATTATCAGCGAACTTCCAGTTGGGTCCCCAGCTCGAGAAGACCTCGTCGTCCGATCTGTATACAGGGAGAGGTCTCCGAGCTGGGGCGGCACTACGGGGGCCCGAAACGGGCGAAGGGGCAGCTGCAGGTTCATGTGGTGTCCCAATTGGAATTGGAAGTAGGGTACATCATAATGACTTCATAATTGCATATTTTTTTATTATTATTATAGAAGCCAAAAGAGATACACTTGTATTTCATTTGATGTCACGTGACACCACATACGATATTATGACCGAAAAATACATCTATACCCTCATTAACCTCCTCATAGACTTTTGGTTTTACTTTGGGACTGTCTCTCCTGTCAATGATTGAATCTGCACAACTTGCAGGGAAGTATTTACGCAATAAAAAGAAATCAGAGAATAGACCTAACTTTAAAATATCAGTAAAAATTAAATTAGTACTCGCCAAAGTGAAGAAATCACGGTCATTGTCAAAACGACAATTAAGTTGGCGGATCGTACATTATTTGCTATTAGTTTCTGGGGCTTTGATATCTGCTTTAGTTACTGAAATGCGAGTTGTATATTACATGAGTGAACCTACAAGATATACGATTGCTATTCATGATAACAAAACGATTAACCTGCCTCACTTAATTTTGTGTGGTGAAGGACAGGGGATTTTTCAATATAAGAGTTATACAGCCAATAATCTCACTAAAAATGTTTGTGATACTTCTATAGTAGATGGTTTAACTGTTGATGGTAATATCAATTTAAATACCATATGGAGTCTAGCAAAGCCTGGACTGAATGAAAAGGATATGCAATTTTTTCAAGAGGTATTAACTATTTTGACTAGCTTTGCCAATTTGAATTTTTGTTTCTGTCCAGTTGTTCACTTTTAATGCAAACATTGCTTGGTCTGCCGTAAATATGACTTCTGGGACTTGTTTGGGACTAGAAATAGGTAAAATGAAATATATTGAAATTAAAAATTATTTAAAATATTTGTCACTTTGCAGGGGAATTTCCATACAGTGGTTACGCCTCGACATTGACTGTTATTATGACTAATATGACTAATAAATGCAAGGACAATGCCTACCAGGTAAAATGGACTTGGTTAATTTATTCTATGGTAATGAGTATGTCTTGTATCTTTTAGATTTATCTACAGAAAGCTGGTGAAGGATTGCCATCCATTCTTCATACCCAGAGGAACATTGTTGAAAAGACCAGTTCTTCTTACATTATTAGATTTTTGGAGGTGTTTCAGATGATAAAGGTCATTAAAGCAATGGATCTTAAAATTCTTCTTTTTTGCAGAAAACACTTTTGGATTTGAAGAGCCAACCATGCGTTGAGAAAGAAGTGCATGTGCAATGTGTGAATAAATGCTATGAAAAATTGCAAGAAAACATTCAATGCAAGTGAGTTAGCAAACCACAAAGAGGATGATTGAAGCCTATAACTATAGACACATTTTTTAATTTTTTTTTTTAGATTGCCTTTCTTGGAAACACTTAAGAAGGAAATGTGTAAAAGCACTGAAGATGCAAAGAAAGCAATAAGACAATTTAAAAAATTATCTTTGCAAATCAATCCGCAAGTAGATTGTGGTTGCCATCCACCATGTAAAGACACTATATATCAAACTACTGTAATCCAAGGCAAAGGGGATTTCAATCTAGTGTATATACAACCTAATGACAATTTAATTCGGGAATTTAAACAAGAATACAGTTATGGCTACATTGCTCTCTTTTGTGACGTTGGGAATATAATTGGCTTGACACTTGGGTTTTCAATTATAACTACCCCTTGGTTATTACAATCGATTTATTCACAGATTATGTCAAAATAACTTTAAGAATATTTCATGAAATGCACACAGTGTTTATATAAAACACTTCAGACTACAATTCTCTAACTTTTGTCTTTTGAATAGTTATATACAAAAATAAATGAAGAGTTAAACAGAGGGTTTATTGTTTTTTACATTAGGACTCAATATGCAATCTGGAATATATTCTTAGACGGCTTTACGTTATATTTACACGATCTGAGTATAAATCATTCGTGTTATTTTCATTTTTGAATGGGTAAAACTAGATTTTAGAGAGAAAGCATCTTGGGTTGCAATGTTATGATAAAACCAGGTTCTTTAATTTAAGTTTTATCAATTTATGTTCGTTTTTAGAACCATGAAAATTCAATGAAAATTGACTAACTATCATCAGCTTGGTGTGTCACCAGTGGGTCTCCTTAGTATCGGAGTAATTTAAATTAAGTTTTTCATGTTTCTGTATTTCTACAGGATGGAAATCTTCGCCTATTGGTGCGTTTGCATAGGCATAGGGGTCGATTGGGAAATGATGACATCAGGAAATTATGTAAATGGATTATGTAAATAGACAAACAATTTTCAGTATAAAATGTGAATTTGGTGATTTATATTGTATTCCTACTCCACATTTTCTCAAATTTAATTTTTAGTTTTTGAAATTTTTTTGATGAAATTGAAAATTGACTAACTCTATTCTTAGCTGTTTTTAACTGTATAGTTCGAAGTTACTGGAGGTGGTATTGACAGAGAGAGGGCAAACAAAATAACAGGCGGTAAGTTTTTCTTCGTTTATTTAAGAAAAAAATATCGAATATTATCAATTATTTTTGTTTTCAGGAGAAACAACCACTTTGCGGTTGTTTTTCAGTCGTGAAGCAAGATGAGGATTATGAGATTTAAACCCAAATTACGAAAGCTCATTCGTAAGGAAATAGAAGGTTCGAAAACTGTTGATGACTCCGTTGTCAACCAAATCTTAAATAAGAACCAAGACATTTCAATTCGTGCAATGTGGAGTATCTTTTTAGCGATTTCGTTTGCGATTTGTTGCTATCAAACCGTAGAAAGAATTATGCATTACATGTCTGGACCGTACTCTGTTGAAGTTGAGTTTATGGAGATAGAAAACATTGAAATGCCAACTATTGCACTTCATGCGTTTGACACTTATTCATTGAAAAAATATTGGAACTCTCCTAAAGTAAAACACTTGGCAGAGGATCAAACATATTGTATACAACCAGTAACCACAATAATCCAACAAGAAGTTGATGTGGAAAATTACGATCAACTTTGGATAGATTCGGATTTTATTACAGTAAAAATTTGGATTATATTAAAGTATCAGAGGTAAGTACCTGTTGCATGGGGTGGTCAAAGGGGGGCTTAAAACGTGGTGGTGGTGAGAGGTGCTTTTTTTTTTTTTTTTTTTTTTTTTTTTTGTGCACTGTTTGTAGTTGCCATTTTTGTACTAATTTTGTCTCTTATTAATTAATACCAAAATTTTTAAATGACTTAATTTTTTGTAATATACAACACTGTTTACAATGTCATGGGATATTTCTTTATTAATATTCAAATGTCAATTATTTATTTTTTATTATAAGTATCGAAATGTATTTCACCAAACTGAGATGAAGAATGGAGCTGTTTTAAACACATTGGGGGAGTCTGTTGGAATAACCAGAGTGAATTCTTTTACTGGAGCAATACTTACTTTAAGCACACGTAAGCTCTTAATAAACATTCTACATCAAAAAGACATTTTGTTTTATTGCAGATTTACAAATGAAACAAAATTTGAAGTTAAGTGTTCAATTCCACAAAAATGGAAGTTGTACTGTGCCTGGAATACAAGTAATTACTTATTACCCACACCTTCTTATTAATGAAAGCTTTTTTGCAGGTATCTGATGATAAAAATATTGCTTTCGTATATCTGCCAATCAACATCGAATCTGATATAAAATTTTCCTTACAAACAGTAAACTGCAATTAATCTAAATAAAAATTGTGGATTATTTATGCATTTCCGTATTTTTAAGTATAACTTTCTGACGTCAAGAAAACCTTATTGCGAACAAGACAAGGAGAAAGTTGAAAAGTGTTTTCAAGACTGCAGAGACAGAATAGAAAAGGAATTTGGAAATTCTCGTTGCAGGTTATGTATAAATTAAGCGATGACGATATCTTGACTAACTTTTACTCTTATGTACATTTTCAGCTTACCGTTCATGCCATCTGACAGCAATATTCCTAGTTGTAATTTGGAGAAGAATAAAACAATCGTAAATCAATTCTACTCACTGCAGTACGATATTCTGGGAGCTGGGATATATAAAAGAGATTGTGGATGCAAAAAAGCCTGCCGCAGAGATGTGTATTACCTTACATATGTGGAAACTGGTAAGAACTATTATCAGTGAACTCCAATTGGGTCTCCAGCAGTCCCGTAGCAAGCTCGAAAACTTGGAGGGGGGGGGGGGGGTGTCTGCCAATCAGCATTGTTCATGTTCATGTTCATGTCTAGTAATCAAACAAGGCACAATACAATATTCCAATTGAACTTTATTAAAAACCAATATGTTATGTTTTTTTCCAATTGGAATTGGAAGTAGGTTATATCATAACGACTTCATAATTACATCTTTTTTATTATTATAGAAGCCAAAAGAGATACACTTGTATTTCATTTAATGTCACGTGACACCACTTACGATATTATGACCGAAAATTACATCTATACCTTCATCAACCTCCTCATAGACTTCAGTGGCAATTTTGGTTTTACTTTGGGACTGTCTCTCCTGTCAATGATTGAATCTGCACAACTTGCAGGGAAGTATTTGCACAAAAAAAGAAAATCAGAGAATAGAACTAACTTTAAAATATCAGTAAAAATTAAATTAGTACTCGCCAAAGTGAAGAAATCAGAGTCATCGTCAAAACAATCCCTTTTTTGGCGAATAGTACAATACTTTCTAATAGTTTCTGGGGCTGTTATATCAGTTTTAGTTACTGCAATGCGAACTACATATTACATGAGTGAACCTACAAGATATACGATTGCTATTCATGATAACAAAACGATTAACCTGCCTCACTTAATTTTGTGTGGTGAAGGAGACGGAATTTTTCAATATAAGAATTATACAGCCAATAATCTCAGTAAAAATGTTTGTGATACTTCTATAGTAGATGGTTTAACTGTTGATGGTAATATCAATTTAAATACCATATGGGGTCTAGCAAAACCTGGATTGAATGACGAGGTCATGAAATTGTACCAAGAGGTATTAACTATTTTGACTATGCTTTGCCTAATTTAAATTTTTATTTCTGTCCAGTTGTTCACTTTCAAAGCAAATACTACTTGGTCTGATGTAAATATGATTTCTGGGACTTGTTTGGCACTAGAAATAGGTAAAATGAAATATATTGAAATTAGAAATAATTTAAAAATTTTGTCACTTTGCAGGGGAATTTCCATACAGTGGTTTCGCGTCGACAATGACTGTTATTATGACTAATATATCTAATAAATGCAAGAACAATGCCTACCAAGTAAAATATACCTTGACATTGTTAATTTGTTTTGTGGTAATAACTCTTATCTTGCATCCTTCAGATTTATCTACAAAAAGCTGGTGAAGGATTGCCATCTATTCTTCGAACCCAGAGGAATATTGTTGAAAAGACCATTTCTTATTACATTATTAGATTTCTGGAGGTGTTTCAGATGATAAAGGTCATTAAAGCAATGGATCTTAAAATTCTTCTTTTTTGCAGAAAACACTTTTGGATTTGAAGAGCCAACCATGCGTGGAGAAAGAAGTGCATGTGCAATGTGTGAATAAATGCTATGAAAAATTGCAGGAAAAGATTCAATGCAAGTGAGTTAGCAAACCACAAAGAGGATGATTGAAGGCTATAACTATAGACACACGTTTTAAATTTTTTTTTTAGATTGCCTTTCATGGAAATACTTCAGAAGGAAATGTGTAAAAGCACTGAAGATGCAAAGAAAGCAATAAGACAATTTAAAAAATTATCTTTGCAAACCAATCCACAAGTTGATTGTGGTTGTCATCCACCGTGTAAAGACACTATATATCAAACCACTGTAATCCAAGGCAAAGGGGATTTTAATCTAGTGAATATACAACCTAATGACAATTTAATTCGGGAATTTAAACAAGAATACAGTTATGGCTACATTGCTCTCTTTTGTGACGTTGGGAATATAATTGGCTTGACACTTGGGTTTGCAATTATAACTACCCCTTGGTTATTACAATCGATTTATTCACAGATTATGTCAAAATATCTTTAAGAATATTTCATGAAATGCACACAGTGTTTATATAAAACACTCCACACTATAATTCTTTAAGTTTTGTCTTTTGAATAGTTAATATACAAAAATAAATGAGGAGAGTAAACTTTTTTTTATTGATGCAAACTGGAATTTATGTTTAGAACGCTTAACATTGTTTTAATTTCCATTTTTGGAGTTTTTATGTTTCTGTTTTCTATAGGATCTATAGGAAAATTGATTAACTCTAATCTCATCTGTTTTTAATTGTATAGTTTGAACTTACAATGCAAGAAAATGCATTACATCCAGTTACTGGAAGCGGTATTGACAAAGTTAAGCAGAGGGTAAACACAAATGCAATGCAAATATTTGCTGAGAGAAATTATCGATTATTACAAACTTTATTTCTGTTTTCAGGCGAAAGAGCCATTTTGCGGTTGTTTTTCAATCGTGAAGCAAGATGTGGATTATGAGATTTAAACCCAAATTACGAAACCTCATTCGTAAGGAAATCGAAACTTTGAAAATTTTAGATGACTCCGTTGTCTACCAAATCTTAAATAAGAACCAACTCATGTCAATTCGTGCAATGTGGAGTATCTTTCTAGCGATTTCGTTTGCGATTTGTTGCTATCAAACCGTAGAAAGAATTATGCATTACATGTCTGGACCGTACACTGTTGAAGTTGAGTTTATGGAGATAGAAAACACTGAAATGCCAACTATAATACTCGAAGCGTTTGACACTTATTCATTGGAAAAATACTGGAACAGTCCTCAAGTAAAAAACTTTGCAGATGATCGACTATATTGTACACAACCAGTAACCACAATAATCCAATAAGAAGTAGATGTAGAAAATTATGATCAACTTTGGATAGATTCGCATTTTACTAATAATTTGAACTATATTAAACTAACAGAGGTAAGTGTTTATTAAAAAATGAACTCTTGAGTTCAATTTGGCTCGAAAACTAAGGGGGAGGGGGGGACAGAGTCGGCCAGGTTTTAGGGGTGCAGCCTCTCTACCTCCGCCCCCCCTCCCTGGCTACGGGCCTGGTTCAATTTGAGTTTGTTTAACAATTTGCTTGTCACACCTTTTCCTAAATTGCAGTTCAAAACTTAAAAACTTTGATAGTTGACATTTTTATTTTAATTTTGTTCTCAATTGATTACCAATACCGAAATTTTTAAAAAACATTTATTCTATTAATACAATTTGTTCTCTGTAACAGACAATCAATAGCTGCATTCAAATTGTAAAACATGAAGTGATCACAAGATTGGCACGCGAGGACTGACCTGCCTAATACGTGAGCTGCCGTGTGCTCACTAACCACACGTGATCATAAAACACGTGAAATAACTGAATCTGAGCTTCAATCGAGTCCATCTTCACTTTTAAAAACGCAAATTCAAGTCCGTTTGTTCCCTTCGATCTATGATTACATTACAAGTATTTATTTATTGCCCACACCTTCTTCCTCATGAAAGCCTTTTGCAGGTGTCAGATGAGAAAAATATTGCTTTAGTTTATATACCAATCAATATCGAATCTGAAATCAAATTTTCCTTACAAACTGTATGCAGCGATTAAACCAAAGAGAAAATTATGGATTATTAATGCAATTCTGTATTTTCAAGTACAACTTACTGGAGTCAAAAAAACCTCATTGCGAACCAGACAAGGAGAAAGTTGAAAAGTGTTTTCAAGACTGCAGAGACAAAATAGAAAAGGAATTTGGAAATTCTCGTTGCAGGTTATGTATAAATTACAAGTAAACGATGACGATATCTTGACAAACTTTTACTCTTGTGTACATTTTCAGCTTACCATACATGCCATCGGACAGCAATGTTCCTAGTTGTAATTTGGAGAAGAATAAAACAATCGTCAATCATTTCTACTCACTGCAGTACGGTATTCAGGGAGCTGGGATATATAAAAGAGATTGTGAATGCAAAAAGGAATGCCACAGAGATGTGTATTACTTTACAAATGTGGAAACTGGTAAGAACTGTTATAAGTAAATTTCTAATTGGGTTCCCAGTAGATTTTCAAACAAGGCGTAACAAAAGTTTGCAAAACAACTGGGACCCCTAGGAATGAAGGACAAAGTTCCAATAGGTTCCGTATCGAATTTAACCACTGGGTACATGGGCGCCATAAAGCACTGGGTATCACAATGCATTAAAATGTGTTACATTGGATAATAAATTCATCCAAAGATTGGTGCTCACGTGAAATATTTATACAATAAATATTTTAATGCCTGCAAAGGTTTTAAAAATATTTGGAATTTGTTTGGAATTAATTTTTTTTTTTTAAATTGAATCGTAGCAAAAAGCAACTCAAAGTACTGGTTTAACCCTTTGTTGAGTTTCGTTATTACTGTTACAGTAAAATTTTACGAAATTTATTTCATAAAAACACATCAACGAAATATCAAAGAGCTGATACGCGACTGGTGGCCAATTGTTGCAACAAACCTCGCACTCTCCATTTGAATTACAAATGGGGAATATCATAATGACTTGGTAGTTACATCATCTTTTTTTATTACAGAAGCCAAAAAAGACACAGTTGTTGTTCATTTAATGTCACGTGACACCACATACGATATTATGACGGAAGAATACATCTATCTATACCTTCATTAACCTCCTCATAGACTTCAGTGGCAATTTTGGATTTACTTTAGGATGGTCTCTCCTGACAATGATTGAATCTACACAACTTGCAGGGAAGTATTTGCACAAAAAAAGAAAATCAGAGAATAGAACTAACTTTAAAATATCAGTAAAATATAAATTAGTACTCGCCAATGTGAAGAAATCAGAGTCATCGCCAAAACAACATCTAATTTGGCGAATAGTTCATTACTTTCTAATAGTTTCTGGAGCAGTGATATCAGTTTTAGTTACTGCAATGCGAGTAACATATTACATGAGTGAACCTACAAGATATACGATTGTTATTCATGATAACAAAACGATTAAGCTGCCTCACTTAATTTTATGTGGTGAAGGAGACGGAATTTTTCAATATAAGGGTTATATAGCTAATAAGACCGGTAAAAATGTTTGCGATACTTCTATAGTAGATGGTTTAAATCTTGATGGTAACATCAATTTAAATACCAAATGGGGTCTAGCAAAGCCTGTATTGAATGAAAAAGATATGAAATTATGCCAAGAGGTATTAACTTTTTTGACTATGTTTTTCCTAATTTAAATTTTTATTTAACTTTAGTTGTACACTTTCACTGCAAATATTGCTTGGTCTGATGTAAATATGATTTCTGGTACTTGTTTGGGTCTAGATATAGGTAAAATGAAATATATATTGAAATTAGAAATAATTTAAGATATTTATCACTTTGCAGGGGAATTTCCATACAGTGGTTACGCCTCGACATTTACTGTTATTATGACTAATATGACTTATAAGTGCAAGAACAATGCCTACCAAGTGCAATATACCTTGACATAGTTATTTTGGTTCTGTGGTAATGAGTCTGTCTTGTATCCTTCAGATTTATATACAGAAAGCTAGTGAAGGATTGTCATCCATTCTTCGAATCCAGAGGAACATTATTGAAAACACCGATTCTTATTATTTTATTAGATTTCTGGAGGTGTTTCAGATGATAAAGGTCATTAAAGCAATGGATTTTAAAATGCTTTTTTTTTTGCAGAAAACACTTTTGGATTTGAAGAGCCAACCATGCGTTGAGAAAGAAGTTCATGTGCAATGTGTGAATGAATGCTATGAAAAATTGCAAGAAAAGATTCAATGCAAGTGAGTTAGCAAACCACAAAGAGGATGATTGAAGGCTATAACTATAGACACACGTTTTAAATTTTTTTTTTAGATTGCCTTTCTTGGAAACACTTCAGAAGGAAACGTGTAAAAGCACTGAAGATGCGGAGAAAGCAATAAGACAATTTAAAAAATTATCTTTGCAAACCAATCCACAAGTAGATTGTGGTTGTCATCCACCGTGTAAAGACATTATATATCAAACCACTGTAGTCCAAGGCAAAGGGGATTCTAATCTTGTGTGTATACAGCCTAATGACAATTTAATTCGGGAATTTAAACAAGAATACAGTTATGGCTACATTGCGCTTTTTTGTGACGTTGGGAATATAATTGGCTTGACACTTGGGTTTTCGATTATAACTACCCCTTGGTTATTGCAATCGATTTATTCACAGATTATGTCAAAATATCATTAAGAATATTTCGTTAAATGCACATAGTGTTTATATAAAAAACTTAACACTATAATTCTTTAATTTTTGTCTTTTGAATAATTAATATACAAAAATGAATGAAGAGATTTAACAGAGTTTTTTATTGTTTTAAACTTTCGTGACCTGCTAAGGTCAAGAAAGTTTATAAAATCGGTCTCCGTCAGCTCCAATTGTCCTTCACAAGCATCTATTTAGATGACGTCATTTGCGAGTAGTCCGTAATGTTATGCTGTACAACCGTGCGTCCGTGGGGATGTGGGAATGTGCAATGTATGAACGCGGTCAGGATCAGGCCTTCTATTTATTTCGTATCACCCGGGCCTTGGGAAAGTTGTAGAAACGAGGGGAGAACGAAACCCTAGTAATGAGATAAGATCTTGACACAAATAGAGAGGAGTCACATTTTAACATGGCAAGAAATTGCATTTTTTTTAAATCCTATTCATGTTTATGTTATAGTGACACGAAAGTTATCCAAGTTATAAATCTTGTTAACATTAGGACTCAATATGCAATCTGGAATATATTCTTAGACCGTTTTTACGTTATATTTACACGATTTGTGTTTTTTCCATTTTTGGATGGGTAAAACTAGATTTTAGAGAGAAAACATCTTGAGCTTGCAAGGTTATGATAAAATTTAAGTTTTATCAATTTGTTTCTTTGATGAAAATTGACTAACTGTCATCAGCTTATGTTGACACTAGTGGGTTTCCTTGGTATTGGAGCAATTAAAATTGAGTTTTTTCATTTTATGTATTTCTACAGGATGGAAATCTTCGCCTATTGGTGCGTTGCATAGGGGTCGATTGGGAAATTATGGGTGCGTTCAAATATTCCTCGAGTTTTCACTCGGGTACGGTGGCCACCCTGACCGCCACAAATTATGCTATATTATTATACAGTAATGGTCGCAGTATGAACGCATCCATTGTCATCAGTTAATGACTTATGTAAATAGGCAAACAATTTTCTGCTTAAAATGTGAATTTGGTGATTAATATTGTATATTGACTAACTCTATCGATTATTACCAACTTCATTTTTAGAAACAACCACTTTGCAGTTGTTTTTCAGTCGTGAAGATGAGGATTATGAGATTTAAACCCATATTACGAAACTTCATTCGTAAAGAAATCGAAACTGTAAAAACTTTTGATGGCTCCGTTGTCTACCAAATCTTAAATAAGAACCAAGTCATGTCAATTCGTGCAATGTGGAGTATCTTTTTAGCGATTTCGTTTACGATTTGTTGCTATCAAACCGTAGAAAGAATTCTGCATTACATGTCTGGACCGTACTCTGTTGAAGTTGAGTTTATGGAGATAGAAAACACTGAAATGCCAACTGTAATACTTGAAGCGTTTGACACTTATTCATTTGAGAAATACTGGAACACTCCTAAAGTAAAAGACTTGGCAGAGGATCAAATAAGTTTATATTGTATGCAACCAGTGACCACTATGATCCAACAAGAAGTTGAAGTGGAAAATTACGATCAACTTTGGATGGATTCGGATTTTATTAAAAATTTGGACTATATTAAAGTAACAGAGGTAAGTGCCTGTTGCAAGTGGTGGAAATGGGAGGGGCTTTTTTTAGCAATTTTGCCCCGGGCCCAAATTACCCTTGCTACGCCACTGTTTCTAGTTGACGTTTTTGTACTAATCTTGTCTTTTATTGATTGTCAATACCAAAATTTTATTAGTTTTCTGTAACAGAGCAACATTGTTTATAATGCTATTCGGTAGTTATTTGTTAATTTTCAAATGTCAATTTCTTTTTTTATTATCAGTATCGAAAAGTATTTCACCAAACTGAGATGAAGAATGGAACTGTTTTACACAAAGAAGGGGAATCTATTGGAATAAACCGAATGAATGTTGTTATTGGAGCAAGAATTACTTTAAGCACACGTAAGCTCTTAATAAATACTCTACATCAAAAGACATTTGTTTTATTGCAGATTTACAAATGAAACAAAATTTGAAGTTAAGCGTTCAATTCCACAAAAATGGAAGTTGTACTGTGCCTACACTACAAGTAATTACTTATTGCCCACACACCTTCTTACTCATGAAAGCCTTTTTTGCAGGTATTTGATGATAATTATATTGGTTTAATTTTTGTGCCAATCAACATCGAATCTGAAATCAAATTTTCTTTACAAACTGTATGCAGCATTTAAACCAAAAAGTATGGATTATTAATGCAACTCTGTATTTTTAAGTACAACTTACTGAAATCAAAAAAACCTTATTGCGAACCAGACAAGGAGAAAGTTGAAAAGTGTTTTCAAGACTGCAGAGACAAAATAGAAAAGGAATTTGGAAATTCTCGTTGCAGGTTATGTATAGATTAAACGATGACAATATCTTGACTAATGTTTACTCTTGTGTACAATTTCAGTTTACCCTACATGCCATCGGACAGCAATATTCCTAGTTGTAATTTGGAGAAGAATAAAACAATCGTAAATCAATTCTACTCCCTGCAGTACGATATTGTTGGGCCTTCAATTTTGAAAAAAGATTGTAAATGCAAAAAAGCTTGCCACAGACATGTGTATTACCTTACATATGTGGAAACTGGTAAGAACTATTATCAGTGAACTTCCAATTGGGTCCAACTCGGGACCCTACCCAACTTGAAAAATTAGGGAGGGGGGGCAGAGTGATTTCATAATTACATCATTTTTTATTATTATTATTATAGAAGCCAAAACAGATACACTTGTTTTTCATTTAATGTCACGTGACACCACATACGATATTATGACCGAAAAATACATCTATACCTTCATCAACCTCCTCATAGACTTCAGTGGCAATTTTAGTTTTACTTTGGGAGTGTCTATTCTGTCAATGATTGAATCTGCACAACTTGCAGGGAAGTATTTCCACCAAAAAAGAAAATCAGAGAATAGAACTAACTTTAAACCATCAGTAAAAATTAAATTAGTACTCGCCAAAGTGAAGAAATCAGAGTCATCGCCAAAACAACCCCTTATTTGGCGAATAGTACATTACATTCTAATAGTTTCTGGGGCAGTGATATCAGTTTTAGTTACTGCAATGCGAGTAACATATTACATGAGTGAACCTACAAGATATACGATTGCTGTTCATGATAACAAAACGATTACACTGCCTCACTTAATTTTGTGTGGTGAAGGAGACGGCGTTTTTCAATATAAGAGTTATATAGCCAATAAGACCGATAAAAAAGTTTGCGATACTTCTATAGTAGATGGTTTACATGTTGATGGTAATATCGATTTAAATACCATATGGGGTCTAGCAAAGCCTGGATTGAATGAAAAAGATATGAAATTTTTTCAAGAGGTATTAACTATTTTGACTATGCTTTGCCTAATTTAAATTTTTATTTCTGTCCAGTTGTTCACTTTCAAAGCAAATATTGCTTGGTCCGATGTAAATATGATTTCTGGGACTTGTTTGGCACTAGAAATAGGTAAAATGAAATTTATTGAAATTAGAAATAATTTAATAAATTTGCCACTTTGCAGGGGAATATCCATACAGTGGTTACGCCTCGACATTGGCCATTATTATGACTAATATGACTTACAAGTGCAAGGACAATGCCTACCAAGTAAAATGGACTTTGTTAATTTATTCTGTGGTAATGAATCTGTCTTGTATCTTTCAGATTTATCTACAAAAAGCTGGTGAAGGATTGCCATCTATTCTTCGAACCCAGAGGAACATTGTTGAAACTACCATTTCTTATTACATCATTAGATTTCTGGAGGTGTTTCAGATGATAAAGGTTATTAAAGCAATGAATCTTAAAATTCTTCTTTTTTATTTGCAGAAAACACTTTTGGATTTGAAGAACCAACCATGCGTTGAGAAAGAAGTGCATGTGCAATGTGTGAATGAATGCTATGAAAAATTGCAAGAAAACATTCATTGCAAGTGAGTTAGCAAACCACAAAGAAGATGGTTGAAGGCTATAACTACAGACACACGTTTTAAATTTTTTTTTTAGATTGCCTTTCTTGGAAACACTTCAGAAGGAAATGTGTAAAAACACTGAAGATGCAGAGAAAGCAATAAGACAATTTAAAAAATTATCTTTGCAAACCAATCCGCAAGTAGATTGTGGTTGTCATCCACCATGTAAAGACACTATATATCAAACTACTGTAATCCAAGGCAAAGGGGATTTCAATCTAGTGTATATACAACCTAATGACAATTTAATTCGGGAATTTAAACAAGAATACAGTTATGGCTACATTGCTCTCTTTTGTGACGTTGGGAATATAATTGGCTTGACACTTGGGTTTTCAATTATAACTACCCCTAGGTTATTACAATCGATTTATTCACAGATTATGTCAAAATAACATTAAGAATATTTCATTAATTGCACACAGTGTTTATATAAAACACTTCTCACTATAATTCTTTATCTTTTGTCTTTTGAATAGTTAATATACAAAAATAAATGAAGAGAGCAAACTTTTTTTTTAGAGACTAAACAATGTTTTTTATTGATTTTACATTAGGATCAATAAGCAACCTTGAATGTATTTTATTTTATTACTTTAATTTTTATTTTTTTTTAACAGGTTTTTCGAGAGAAAAAATTTAGCGCGTGCGTGGTTATGAATAAACTAGGTTAAAACTTTCCAGGTTCGTAGAAAGAGCGTGATGACTCACATCCTTCCGCTTAGGCGGGATAGGATACATCTGGTTTGTCAGGTGTTATGCGCAGAGGTAGCGACATCCCAACGAAAGTCATCTACGAGTAAGTTGCAACAATAATTTTATTGTTAATTTGTGGTTAGTTATTGAATTTTCCTGCATTGAGTAATTGGACTGATGTTATTTTGCATATTTTTAATTATTCTAAAAAATTAGATTAATTCGTAATTTAGTACATCTTTAATCATTTGCCTTAAATTTTTGTTGTTGTCTGTTGGAATTACAGTTAAGTCTTGTTTTTATTTATTATTATTTTTAATTGTTAAGTAAATTATGAGGTCACTAAATCTTCTAAACAATGTTATCTGATTTTATTTCATAATTCATAGTTAAGAAAAGATTTAAACGACCCTTTGTTGTTGATGAAATTTTACTGGGTTAGTCTTAATTTCGTAAGAAGTAATTCCACGCACTAATTATCTCATATCCTGCTTTTTTCAAAAGTGAAATAAATTAAAATTCCAACTTTAAAACTTTTTTAAAAAGATTTGTTGCTTTTATTTTAAATATTAAAAATTTTTTTCAAAAACTATTTTTTTAAAAAGTTTTCCACAGGAAAAAAATGGAATTTCTATAAAAGTAAAATTTAACAAAAAAATATTTAACGCATGATAGATAACATTTTATTTCCCCCTTTTAATTCCTTCTTGAATAATCAGAATTAAAATGTAATCGCATTAAATAAAAAACATTAACTTTACATAATTTTTACTACAACCTCTTGCTTACATTTAGTCTCAAGAAAAAAAAAATTCAAAATTGCTGCGTAATAATAAAGTCACGTGGTTGACCCTGAAAGGTAGAGGTTTTGACACGCATTCACCTATTTGCTTCACACTACTGGACTTTATTTGCTCTTTACAAGGTGACAATCATAATTTCCTCTCTTATGCAAAGATCTTGTTCTCAAGGTTTGCTGTTGAAGGGAGTTGTTACTATTGGCTCCTTGGATATTGTGTTGGTGTTTTGAGGTTAGTTGCGAGGTTTATGCCAGAGTCTGGTTTGCCGTAGTTTGTTTTCTGGTTTGGCTTCTAGTTTGGTTTGTTTTTGCTTTGGCTTTGTAGCTTAGTGTGCCCCCGCTGTCCCGAGTTGTCGCTTGCAGTGTTAAGCTTTATTTTTCTTCTTCTTCTTCTTCTAAAGGTTTATAAATTTTTATTTTATTTGACAGGTACTCTAAAGAAAAGTTTGTACTATGAAGTGCCTTCATCTATTATTCCTGTTCTCTTCTATACCTACTATTTTGGGTTACGGTACTGGAGCACCACTTGTAGTTTGTTCAGATATGACACCGAAACATCATACTGACCCCCAGAAATCACCACCTATGCATAAAGTGCTTGTTCAACCACGAAAAATTAATGCAGGAGAAAATGTTACAGGTAAATAGAATTGAGGACAGGAAATGTGATTTTGTAATGATGATTATTTCCTTCTTTATTTAATTTTTAGTGACATTATCAGCACCAAGTGGTCGATTTTTCAAAGGTTTTTTGGTCCAAGTTCGTCCGGTGGGTAAAAATGAAGCAATTGGAAGTTTCGTGTATGATGAGACGATGCGTGACGTAATGCAACCTCTAAATTGTTTCGAGAAACCTAATGTAATGAATTCATAAAATTAATATTCTAGAAAGAAATTTTAATATTATAATTTTAGAGTGCGCTCACTCATGTGAGTAATAATGATAAGTCACAGTTAACTGCCACATGGATCTCACCAAAAGATTATCAAGGAGAAGTTGCAGTAAGGTAATGTCAAATTTAATATTTCTCCAAGTTGGAAAAGTAATTGAGAAATTCAGTAGAATTTTTTAGTTGGAAAATGCTGAAAATTTATAAATTTTATTTTATGACTTTTTACTTATAGTGCTTTATTAATTTGTTTAGGGCAACGTTTGTAGAACAAGCCAGTACATTTTGGGTCAATGTGACAGGTGAAAATATTGAAGTTTCATCAGCAAATGGCCTAGCAAGTTGTTTAAGTTTTGTAATTTTTACACAACTGATGTCATACCTTTTTCATAAATATTAGCAGTAAAAAATGAAAGAATATATTTTTTTAGTTTTCTTTATTTAATTACCTATTGTTTACGTTGACCTAACCTCTTTAAAAACAACAGGAGAAATTAATGATCTAAATAAATAATCATTTCAAATTGAGAGCCCAGTAGGTACCGCCATCTGTTGGTGGTAACAAGCATTTCTACTGGACTTAATGAAACGTTTTAATACTTTAAAAATATTTTCGGTCAACGTTGCAATTTCTAGTAAAACTGAAAGCTTGTAAATTTTATTAAAATTTTTTTAAAATATAAAAATGAGCTAAACTAGCGGAAGATTACGTTAGTCCCCGGTTTTCGCTGCGAACCTGTTGCCGTCGCCAGTTTTATCAGGCTCGTTCGTTGAAATCGGGTCAACGTCGCGTTTCATTTGTTAGAAGAAACGATTATAACAAACCGGGATTGACGGTAATAAATTATACACGAAGGATAAAGGCAGTGGTTGCAAACAGCTTTTGACGTGGTTGATGATTTTTATGAATAAAACGGCGAAGATTTAGGCAAGGTATTTAAACGAGAAGCTACAAGTTTAACTTAAGGCTTAATATTAACTTTTAAGTTGCATGTATCTCGTAATCGTTCATTTTAGTGATATTGGGTTCTAGGTTTAACTAACTTTATCATTACAGCTGACTTTTATCCAGATGAAGTTGCTATTTGATGAATTTTACACATGTGTTGGAGATGGAAGCCTTGAAAAGGTAAAATTAAAATTGTTAAGTACTGGAAAAATGCTCAAATTTCTACTTTCAGGCGGCTGATTCATTGTTTAAACTCTTCCAAACGTGCGCAAACGCTAAAAAATAGGAGTCTACGGCCGTCATTCTATCGTTTATTCAAATAGCATAAGAAAAGCGATTCTTATACGAGCTTTATTGTCATTTTTATGGCGACATAGAGCCTCGTTTTTTTCTTTCCGAAACATTTTAAAATTTATCTGTTCCACAGTATCTCTCGTAATTAAATGACCACAATTCTCTGACTTTCCTTTTCCATATTTCGAGTTTCGCTTGCTTCCCTGTTACGTAGTTGTTGGTCAATCCGGTTCTTCCATGGTAAAGGAAATCATATCTGTGACTTTGCTAAGTCGTGTGGTCTCTCGTTGTGTTATCCTTGATTTCCTTTGGGTGGCCAAATGGAAGATAAGCTACTAATGCTTAGTCTTAGTTTTTTTCTTTCCTGTCTTTCTTAAGTTTTCGTTTTGGTATGTTCTTATTTGGACTTTGATTCGCGATAAAAGCGAGTATTGTGACTCGGTTTCAAATGTGATGGTAATATTTACATTTGGACAACTTTCTGGTAATTGACTTAATTGAATCATTAATACAAATTGTCATGATGACAGGGCACTTTCTATTTTTACCCTTCTTCCTTACATCGATGCGATGGCTCTACTTAAGGAGTGCTAAAAACTTCTGCCTGAAGAAGTGATACTAGCGGATCGTACACTGGTACTAATCTATTGTACCAAGAGTATATAGAAATAGCTCATTTCTATATACTCTTGATTGTACTGCTAGTATGTTGTGTTTGCAAAGTTATGTGAGATAAGTTATACTGGCAAATTTAGTTTACCATTAGAAAGTTTGGCCATATCGCAGACTAATTAGCTTTACTACCTCTAGCATGTCGAATTGATTCATTTGTTTTGATATCACATTCTCAAGTAATTTATTTCACAATTTCAATTCCTTCAAACTCAATGACCAGCAAAGCAATTTCAAAAGACAGTATCCCACAACAAAAACATTAGTCATCTGCAGCTTCTTCAGCAGCATCCACAAGACAGCAACAACATAAAGCAGCCAGACAACCTAGCAAGCAAGCAGTACAGGCATTATGACTTTCTCGACGTCTAAAACAAAAAAAAAAAGCAATGAAAGCGTTATAAACAATTTTGGTTACGTTACTACTCTCTCGTTGGACGTGTTTCAACGTAACAAACTCCTTGAGTTCCATAACATTGTCCTTGAGGATAACAAGGTGCAGGTTGACCTTGGGGTCCATAACAAGGTCCTGGTCCATAGCAAGGCCCAGGCCCATAACCTGAGTAATATGGTTGTTGAGCAGGCATTGGCTTTCTATTAGTCTTAACCAGAAAAGCTTTGCTTTCACGGTTTATGATTGTTATAACCTACTGTCAAGATTGAGAACTAATATTGTTGAAAATTAAGTTTTACTTTCTCCTTGTATGCAAAATAAAAAAAAGAAAAATAAAATAGCCATGTTGGGCATGACGTCATGGAGAGACCGGGCGACAATTGTTGGGGACTTGGTTGAGCTCGATCGGTCATTTGGCTGTTTTATTCCGTAATTTCACTCCTACTTATTTTTAGGCCGCGAATTTCTATTGGTGGCCCAGCCAGGCCACAAATCCTATTGGTTGGTTTAGATCACGTGATTATTTAACTAAATAACCGTTTTAAACTAGGAAATTTATACGTAATTGGACGATTGCAATCTTTTATTTAATCCTAACAGGGGTTGAGTGTCCCTTTAACCCTGCCCGTGACGGCTAAGGTCATACGCAGTCACGCTTTCGGTACCGGTATCAAAATTGGTACTACATCTCTTACAATGTCCCAGAGACTTGGACATGATTGTTGTCGAATACCTTTATTATTATTGTATGTTTCTGTTAGTTTTGAGTCCATCTGTGGTCGATTATCTTATGGCAGTTTATCGTGGTTGATATAAGAGCCTCAAATGAAGATCTGACTCAGGTGTTGGATATTGTGATGCTACCATCATTCGTGTATGGTGTCTGGTAGTAATATAAATTTCACAAAATAAATTCCCTGTGATGTCAGATCAAAAATTCTTTACTGTTGCAGTATGGATGAAACAATGCTGTGTTTAAAGTATTGGAGTTTGAATAATTTAAAGTTACGGTCAATCTGCATTTAACCGAGCAAAACTTTAATTACTCCAGATTTAAGATATACAATTAAAGTAAACCAAACTAGGACATGGTGTATGGAAAATTAAGAAAAGAATGTGTTACAAAATTACAAAGCATCAGTAATATTACAAATTTGAATGGAAGACTACTGTGCACAGATTTCATATCAAAGCCGGAAACTTTTTGGCCGAAGCTCGTGCTTCTGAAATCTGTCTTTCCATGTTATCTACCAAATAGTTCCAAACGTCATTTTCTCTAAGCCGATCATCATTCATATCCATTCCTTTAATGGAAAAAGATATTCCTGTATCAGTGAAAATGCTTGCATCATCTGTCAATTTTGAAGACGTCTGAGACAGATACAGGCCTTTTGGGATAATTTTAGTGGATCGAATCGTTTCCACAGACCTCTCATCTGCTTCCAGGTCGGAAAATGGCTTCTTCGCATGAGTAGCCGAATAAGAAACTTGCGCTAAATGTTGCGCCAAATCAATGTAATCGGCTTTCGATGATTTTCCTCTTGGTTCTGTTGAAGCCACAGAACGAGCTCTTTGTGAAACGCTTGATGAACTGTACTGAAAAATTAAACAAAATGTTAATATAGAATACAAGAAATGCAAGTTTGTTCAATTTACATCTGCAGTCGGCATTGACATATTGTCTTGGGAAGAAAGAGATGGTGGCGGCCAAGTGGTGAGTTCAAATGTAGCACCTAATTGGCTTGTCATTTTCTTAGTGTTTTCGTCTTTTATTGAAGGAAGCAAAAGTTCATCAATCGAGCAATCGAATATGTCGTCCGAGTTGAGGACAATATACTCTAATGACTTCATTACGTTCTTCATTTCCTGTAATACACCGAGTGATATATTAGAGATCGTAGCAATTTTTCAGTTAATAAGGTTTGGGCAGTCTACTGTACGAGATAATTCCTGGGTACTAAATGGGTTGCACACCAAAACATGGCCTAAGCCATTTTAAATTAAATTGAGTTTGATTAGATAACTTAAAATTGACCGAGGCCTAGGCCATGTTTTGGCACAACCCGCACAAAATGACTGGTTAGGTTAGTAGGAAAGTGTTAATAAACCAAAGTAAGGACTTCCCTATCAGAAATTTCTCCCTGGCAGCAGATGTTGCCAATAACTTTGTCACTTTAAGTTTGTTCATTGAAATGACAGTACAGAAGCAAATGCTGTTAAAAGCAATGCCATTCTGTTTTTGTTATAATTATTTCCTCTTTGAGTAAGAGAGATTTTTTTTCCCAAATTAAACATTGGGTGTAAATGGTTGTCGCCAATAGGTACCAGAGTCCTACGTGGCAAAGACTATTCATTGTTTTGCTATACATCAGTTGGAGGTGTGAAGTGAACTGCAATAGATCGTGCAATAGATCATCGTCCGATCTATATGTAGGGAGAGGTCCTCCGAGCTGGGGCAGCACTCGGAACGCGGCGTCCACGGGGCGCGCGTCACCTCTCCCCGCGAGAGGCGATGTAGCGGCAAGAAACATCTAAACAAAGTGACCATTTTCAAGTCATTTGAAAAGGTGGATTCTTTCATTCCTTGCATATGACATAGCTTTAAGTGGTCATTTCCAATTTTTATAAAACTGCCCCAATGAAATTAGCAGTTACAGATCAGTTACTAACCCAGATAATTGCGAACGCCAATAGAATTTGTTTAAACATTTGTTTCATTCCAACAATAAAATGGAAGTGGCAGAGTGCTATTCAACAAATAGCCAAGTAAGGGGTAGAATGGTAAAGTGCACACAAAAATCAGTTTCATGGCAGTAAGCAACCACGAACGCAAGAAAAGCTAATTGAGACACATTCTTGTCACACTTATTACGTAATTTTTAAGATGCCCTGCCTCGAAATTCTTTTACAATTGTAGTTTTCAACACAGCTGATAATTTTAACTTCAATTTGTGGTTGACTTTCCTCCTATTCCATACCAAAATTACAAGTAATACGTTACCAGTTTCCTATTTTTATTGCTGACAAGCACTTCAGCGTAATAGGCACAAAGTGGAACCAGTTTTTGAGGTCGGACGCTAAATTCATCAGAAGCCAAAACTTTTATCAAGGCGACGATGTACTTTAACATCATCAAATCAGCAGTGTCCATTGATTGAAGTGCCCTGAAATACAATAGTAATATAATTTCACAAATTCTATAAACTTTTTTCCATTTTACTGTTTGATTTTGTATATGTTAACTGCTTGCTGGTCGGTTGACACATCGTCATCTTCGTCTAAAGTTTCACTGCTGCATTGAATCTCTTTGCTGATCTTTGACCAGTTCGTAGCGGCTTGCCAATTCTTTACGAGCAATGGTGCTGGTAAACGATTCAAAAGATCCTGAAGAAGTGAAAAAAAATGTTGACGATTTATACTCAAACGGAGCGCTTGACTTTACCTTTACTGATGCCAATGCTAAATGGCCACTGACTCTTAACCTGTTGAAGTCAAGTCCATCAGATGGCTTCTTGAGTGTTTTTCTCAACTTTTTGAGTGATCTGGTGGTGACAGTTGCCGGGAGAGAAATGTTGGTTTTTTGGTTGACAGCATGTCTCATTAATCCCTAATAATATCAACTTGAACATTTTCCATTTATGATTAAAGAACGAAATTAGTCCTACCTCAACATATGGATGTAATGCATTGTTTTCCGTACAAATTTCACTGAGGGGTTTTCCATATTTAATCCTATCAATAAATGAGCATTATTAATGTTAATATAGTAAAACTTAACTGCAAAAACTGTATGAAATTAAAATGGAACTTCAAGTCAACAATTGACTTAGGCTTAACGACCTAGAAACTAATTTCCAAGTTTTAAAATTCCTTAAATATTTTACACCGATTTTATTGGAATCACTTAATATCACCCGGTTTCTTATTATACTACAATAAATCTTGAGTTTTATCTTACCCAGGACAAGCTCCCGAAGGCTGTCGCCCGCAGGCAAAACACGCCATAATTTTGTACTTTATGTTTTTTTCCGGGCCATTTTAGTCCTAGTCTGACTGAAGCCCGTGTTTGCGAGTTGTTGCCAAGCATCACTTAAAACAAAACGTGCAAATTACGCGTGAATTGTCATTGTTACTCTTGTTACACGCAAAAATGTCGTTATACTCAAAACATTTGTATAATTTGTTATTCATTTAAGTCAGTTTCCAATTTTTTAAACGACTGAAGACATCAATTTTTCAATTTTAATATTTTATTCTGCATAAATTTATTGCAGTACTGTAGTAGCAAAAAAAGTAAAGGCTAAAACTTCTTTTAACTAAAATGAGCAACTTTATTACTCGAGATTTTTTGGATACAGTAAAAGTATACCGAACTAGAACATGGTGAATGGAAAATTATGAATTATAGATTATTAACAAAGAATCGGTAATATTTCAAATTTAAAAAAAAAAGGCAGAACTATTTCCAGATTTTATATCAAATTTGGAAAAAGATTGGCAGAAGCCCTTGCTTCTGAAATCTGTCTTTCCATGTTGTCAACCAAATAGTTCCAGACATCATTTTCTTCAAGCCGATCGTCGTTAATATCCATTCCTTTAATGGAAATAGATACTCCTGTATCGGTGAAAATGCTGGCGTCGTCTGTCAATTTTGACGACGTTTGTGACAAGTAGAGGCCTCTAGGAAGCATTTTAGTGGATCGAATCGTTTCCATAGACCTCTCGTCTGCTTCCAGATCAGCAAACGGTTTCCGCGGATGAGTAGCCGAATAAGAAACTTGCGCTAACTGTTGCGCTAGGTCAATGTAATCTGATTTTGATGCTTTTCCTCTTGTATCTGCTGAAGCCACTGAACGAGCTCTGTGGGAAACACTTGTAGCACTCAGCTGGAAAATTACAGAAAGTTTTATTTTATCTAAAGAGTGTTAATAAGTTGGTTAAAATTACGTCTACAGTTGGCATTGACATATTGTCTTGAGATGTCAGAGATGGCGGTGGCCAAGTGACCACATCAATTGTAGTGCCTGTGTGCGTTGACATTTTTTTATCGTCCTGTGAACTAATGAGAAGTTCATCAATTGCACCATCGAAGATGTCATCCGAGTTGATGACTATATATTCCAAAGATTTCATTACATTCTTTAATTCCTGCAATTGAAATTGTGTTAAAACTGTAAGTGGTAAGAAGCAATCGAGTATTACCAATCTTCTGTTTTTATTGCTGACAAGCACTTCTGCGTAGTAAGCACAAAGAGGAATAAGTTTTTGAGGTCGAACACTGACTTCATCAGATGCCAATATTTTGATTAAAGCCACTATGTATTTCAGCATAAGCAAATCTGCTGAGTCCATAGATTGAAGTGCCCTGTTAGAGAAAGTTGTTTATTGCTAATTTGGATGTTGTAGTAGTAGATATTTACTGTTTAATTTTAATAATGTTAGCGGCCTGTTGTTCACTTGATATGTCATCATCTTCATCTTCCAAAGTTTCGTTACTGTATTGAATTTCTTTTGTGATTTTAGACCAGTTTGTTGCATTTTGCCAGTTTTTAACGAGCAATGGTGAAGGCAATCGATCTAAAATATCCTAAAAGGGAAACAATAAGAATCTATTGGAAACCACAAAGAAAAAAGACAGGCGTAACCTCGCAAGTGACTGCCAGAATCATACGCAACTGGACAA
Organism: Pachymerium ferrugineum; assembly: GCA_034686365.1. NCBI lineage: Eukaryota > Metazoa > Arthropoda > Chilopoda > Geophilomorpha > Geophilidae > Pachymerium > Pachymerium ferrugineum. The sequence goes on along the minus strand of JAQGAS010000214.1, from coordinate 16,643 downwards.
CACGACAACACAAAGTCAAAAATCAGTACAAATAAAAACTATGAATACAACTAACTAAAAGCTATTAAACCAGAGCTTCCATATCACTTCTTCAAGGATGCCACAAGACATCCAAGGGAGGGACCGCAAGGAGATAGGAAGTTGGACCCGTTTTTTTTGCTTCATAAAGTATACATACTCAGTAAATAGTGGCAAAAACCAGAGTACCGGTATATAATCTAACTGCTTTATGAAGTATGTTCAGCTCATTCCCCCACAACCACAATAAGAATCTATAGGAATTTTGCCCAGTAAGGTCCAATTGAAATTTTGTTAGGCCTTTTTGGATTCCAATTGGAAGTGATAAGAGTAAAACCCTTATATTCTCACATTTATCTTACAAATGACAATGTACCTTCACTGTAGCCAATGCTAAATGACCACTAACTCTCAACCGGTTGAAGTCAAGTCCATCTGATGGCTTCTTAAGTGTTTTTCTCAGTTTTCTAAGTGATCTCTTATTAATACTGGCTGGGAAGGAAATATTTGTTTTTTGGGTAATTGCATGTCGCAGTAATCCCTAGAAAACAAAAATGTCAATCCGTCCATGCATAAAAGAATAGAGTTAGTCCTACCTCAACGTATGGGTGTATGGCATTGCCTTCCATGAAAATTTCTCTTAGAGGTTTTCCATACTTAATTCTACATAAAAAAGAAAAACTTTGCTTAATTTCCAATTAAATAGAAACTCTAATTCAATAATATTTCCAAATGGAACTACATAGAACCAAGCAATAGGTTTAGGCTTAACTGACTTTGGGATTAGAAAATATATTAAATACTTCCTTCCTTCTGCATTGTAGAAAAAATTGTTTGAGTATATACGTTACGAGTGTTTTCGCCGATTGATTCAACAAGATTTAAAAAAGAAGTTATTTCTTACCCAGGATAAGCTCCCGAAGGCTGTCGCCCGCAGGCAAAACACGCCATAATTTTGTACTTTATGTTTTTTTCCGGGCCATTTTAGTCCTAGTCTGACTGGAGCCCGTGTTTGAGAGTTGTTGTCAAGCATAACATAATCAAAAACGCGCTCTAAACACGTGACTTTGATTGTTTCACTCACTCATCAACAAATTCGCGCTTTTTAATTGATGAATTCAATTATAAGTTTTTGATAATTTTTTTCCCGGTGTTATTCAGGAAAGAAACTTTTTATGGTTTTAAAATCAACAGTTTTAATTTTGAATCTTTACTTAATTACATTTTTTTAAAATTTTTTTTTGGGTTTTATTTCTTTCAAAGAGTTGAAGTTGAGTTGATATCATACAAAACGCCATTGGGATAACCTCCTCTTGGTGAAGTAACTGAGACTGAATTTATTGCGCCTGGCTGGTGGTCCGTCGTTGCATTTGGATATTCAATGTCAACATCTAATACAATCTTAATAATAATGATAGAGGATTAATACAAAATGATTGATAGAAATTCAATTTGGATCTTAGTGGAAACCGATTTCAGCTCTACCCCTTTCACTTCTGATTGGCTTAAGAAAAACTTGAGTAAACGCCACTAAAATCTCACTATGAAAAAAAATGGCGGTCTTAAAGGTTGTCGGTTTATAGGACTGTGTAGCAAATATAGCAGAAATAGCGTTAATCTCTAAATTTTGTACATAACTTGCACAACCAAACATAAATTCTTGTTCCTTGTACCCAGGGCCGGTTTTACCAATACAGATGCAACTGCATGAAGTGTAAGGGAGCGGCAAAATGGCCGACCCAGAAGAACTCTAAATAAATGAATTAAAAAAAATCTACCGGTGAATTATTAAATAGCGAGTTACAACTACCAGCCTGAAATCCCTTAACATTGATAGGGGAGGGAGCGGTAAATAAGTGTCTAGAACCCCGGTCCTGCTTGTACCTTCTACTGGATGTACCTCCAGTGTGAAATCTCTCATTTCTGCAGATTGTACATGTACATCCCATGCTATTTGGGTTAGTTTACACCCCTAAGACCACCATTTTGTGTCGTCACTCAGGGGAAAATTTCACTCAACAGTGTCATGTGTAGGAGGAGCTTACTGAAATCGGTCAAATTGGCTTTCTTCAAAATATTGAAACTTATTTACATAATGCGTGAAGGCGTTTTTATAGAGTCGAAAATGTTTGAAGTAAGTGGCCACCATATATTGAATAATAATTTCAGCAATGTCCTTTGTGAAAATATCTGTCCAAAAGGGTGGCCTCTAGATAAAACAAAGTTTATTATTTTTTAAAAGAAAGACATATTACTAAAACTTGTACATGAACTGAGTGAAGTAGAATCAGTTCCTTGCAGTAATCAAAACAGTGGTCTGCATTTGTGTAAGGAGTTCCTGAGAAAATAAAAAGTGGGAATTGGGAAATTTTTAATCAATTTGATTTACCAATATTTTTTTCATGGACACGTTTAATAATTCCTAAAAATGTCGACATTTGTTGTAGGTTAAATACATTAATGCGAGCAAATTGTACTGCATATGCGTATAAGTCAGACACAATGTGGGCCTTTAAGGCGTCTTGTAAACTGCCTAACTCGAAAATTTCGAAAATATACCTAAAGATTTTAGGAGAAATTTTTAAAAATTGAGGTTTAGCTCTTAAAGGAGCGTTTCTACTCTTTGATTTCCAAAAATGTCTCCATTCCCATCAGTTTTTCAGTGGTTGGTTTTGGGAAGTCAATCCTGAAATTTGAGATATTAACGTGACATTTTATTCAAAATTGATTTCTAAAGTTACCAAACAATTAATTCCAGTGAGTGTGGTGGAAGGTATGTCGGCTGTAAAAGGCAAGAGACGGTCAATAATTATTGCTTACAGTTTTGTGGCTGTTAAAACTTTGCAAAATTTTGTAAGTAAAAAAGTTTTGCCTTTAAATGAAATACAGGAAATCTGCATCAAAATTACAGAAAAATGCAGAAACTTTGTAAATATTCTGCAATTTCCTGCAAATATTCTACAATTTTCTGCAAATATTTTGACATTTCTTGCAAATATTTTAAAGTTTATACAAATATATTGCAAGTTCCTGCAACAATTTTGCAACTTCTTGCAACTATTTTGCAATTTCTTTTAAATGCTTGGATATTTCCTGTATATATTGCAACATTCTGCAACTATATTGCAATTTCCTTCAACTAATTTGCAATTTCTTGCAACAATTTTGCAATTTCTTGCAACAATTTTGCAATTTCTTGCAACTATTTTGCAATTTCTTTTAAATGCTTGGATATTTCCTGTATATATTGCAACATTCTGCAACTATATTGCAATTTCCTTCAACTAATTTGCAATTTCTTGCAACTATTTTGCAATTTCTTTTAAATGCTTGGAAATTTCCTGTATATATTACAATATCCTACAGCTGTATTGCAATTTCCTTCAAATTTTGTGAAATTTTTGCATATAATGCAATATCCTGCAAATATTCTACAATTTACTGTGAGTATTTTGACATTTCCTACAAATATTTTCAAGTTTCTGCAAATATTTTAAAGCAAATATTCTGCAATTTTTTTCAAAATGGATTAGTTTAACCAAAAACATACTATAAAACATAAAATCCAGCACTAGTATCATTTAAGTGTATAAAAAAACCTGAAACTTAAACAAAACTTACTCTCTTAAAGTTTATATCATGTCGCTCTATACTCCCAGTACTCTTAACATACTTCATCTGAGCTCTATACAAATCTGTAAATTTCCTCTCCAAGATAATCGGAGCATCCGGATCGTGATCATCAATTGGCCCTCCCAAATACCGAGCAAAACCAGAAAACTCTTGAATCACACTTATCGATTCGCAAGATTCAGTTGGCTCAGTAAGGGGCTAAAAACAAATAAATAAATTTAAAAAAAAAAAAATCAAAATTTCCATTTAGCTCTCAAAACACCCTACACCTCACCATAAAACTACAAACCCCGCAATTAGTATTAAAAAAACAACGACTACTCGTAAATATCGGAGCCTCCCCCTCACTAGCAGCCATTGCGAAATCGATCACATTACAACAAAATGAAGAAAAATCATTGTTACCAAAGCAACTTCTACACACAATCACAGAAAACCATGTGTCAGGTCAGTTATAAATGAATAATCCAAATTATTTATATAAAAAATATTTTATTTCAAGCTTAGTTCTTTTATAGCGATTCATTTATTTGAGCTTGACCTCATCTGCGTCTTAACCTGGTTAAGACAACTTGAGAATAATACAGTTCTAGAAGGAAAAGTTATAAAAATTTGTAAGTATCAAATTTTTCTTCACTCACTGAGTAATTTTCGAATTAATAAAAAAACAGCATTGACTTTTAATATGAAGACTATTAACTCGTAAATTGGTAGCAAATCATCTGCAATTTGAATAATTTTCAGCGAAATAATTTTGTTATTTTAGGTAATTAATTACTTTGGATAAATTGAATCATTTTTTTACCAGTCGATGGAGACGGTTCAGTGTCAAAATTAATCATGATTGCCCTAAAAATAAATTTTAGAATCAAAATTTTTTTTTTTTTTCTAAATTTAAAAGAAAAAATTTACTGTGCTAATCTGATTCCTGTTACTGTCTTCATCTCTGGGTGATGAGTAATTTCGTTAATGATTATGAGTACAGTCAAAATGATTAAACAAAAAATTTTTAGAAGACTGTAAATGTCAGTCATTTTTTTGAGATTTTTTTTTTTAATTGAATGAAAATAACGTGTCATTCTTTTGTATTGTTGCAGGTATGACGTCATGAAAAATGGTTTCGTTTTTTTTTTTTAATTTTATTTTATTTATAATTGGTAATTGACTATGCTCAACTTCGCTCACGAACAGACTTACAATTGCTTAGTGAAAACTGGAAATTGGGTTGAAGCTCAATCGCTGCAAAATGAGAAGATGAAGGATTTCTTTGATAAACAGCAAAGAGGAGATTTGTTGATTCAGAAGAGGCAGAAAATCAATGATGTTTATCTAAATCCGGTTCAATTGAATTATGCTCAGGATGGGATTGTGCATTTTGGAGATAAAGTGGCCATTAAACATCCGGGATTTAGGGATAAACCAGTGGTGACTCCCTGTTTAGTTGCTGCTGATTTAGGGCCGAATCCCCTTTCGAAAGTTCCGCCGCAATTACCTGCAGGGGAATGTGTTACAGCAACCCCTATTTTAGTAGTAAATACACGTACGACATTTGTTATAAAAGGTTGGTTTATTCTAGGTTATTTTACATTTTAAATTTCTAATAAGCAGCATACACAAATCTTATTATTGTTCCCAATTAGAGCTTATTAGAACCCAAGTGTGACCAATTGAGGAACAAAACTCAAGTAGGAACTTATTGGTTTCCAAAATAGACTTTATTGGTTTGCAGATAAAGATTCTTATTGGTTTGCAATAAAGTTTCTTATTGGTTTCAAATATAGCCTCTCATTGGTTTCCAATTGGTTTGAAATATATGTCCTTATTGGTTTCCAACTGGTTTGAAATATATGTTCTTATTGGTTTCCAATATATGGTTTCTAATAAATTCTTATTGTTTCCAATCCAATACAGGTTTTTATTAGTTTCCACTATAGGTTTTTTAGGTTTCCAATAAAGATTCTTATTGGTTTCCAATATAGGTTCTTATGGATTTTCAATATAAGTTTTTATTGGTTTCCAATACAAGTTCTTATTGGTTTCCAATATAGGTTTTTATTGGTTTCCAACAGGTTCTTATTGGTTCCCAATATAGGTTCTTATGGATTTCCAATATAAGTTTTTATTGGTTTTCAATATAAGTATCTATAGATTTCTAATATAGGTTCTTATGGATTTCCAATATAAGCTTTTATTGGTTTCCAATATAGGTTCTTATGGATTTCCAATATAAGTTCTTATTGGTTTCCAATACAAGTTCTTATTGGTTTCCAATATAGGTTTTTATTGGTTTCCAACAGGTTCTTATTGGTTTCCAATATAGGTTCTTATGGATTTCCAATATAAGTTTTTATTAGTTTTCAATATAAGTATCTATAGATTTCTAATATAGGTTCTTATGGATTTCCAATATAGGTTCTTATGGATCTCCAATATAAGTTCTTATTGGTTTCCAATATAGGTTCCATATGCTTCCCAAATGGAAAGTACTAGAACAAAATGACCTATAAGTTGTTGTGTTTAAATCTGTAAAATTTTGTAACTCTTATTTGCTTATAAATTTTTAGGTGTAAAAGATTCTGTATCTGAAAGGAGACCTTTAACATACGGTGAATACTTCGAGCTATGGACACTTGATGGACCAGGTGGCAACTTGCGTTTGTACAGTGCCCAAAAAAATTTTGTTGACAATTCCAAAAGAACTACTGGCCAAATTGTAAAATTAGTTTCTGATTCATCTCAACACACAAGATGGCAAGTCCTGGTTTTAGATTCCTCTATGAATTTGGAGCTGAAAGGACAACCTGTTCTTGCTAATGAAATTGTCTTTTTAAATCATGTTTCTACTAATCAACACCTCTCTATTGAATGGAATGCACGTTTTCCCAATTTCCAAGGAATTGAATATGAAGTAAGAATTTAAAATCTTCCATTTTGAACATATCACTTCATATATATTTGAATTGTAGGTATCTACAAGAACTCAATTGGATGGTCAAAAAAGGCCAACAGCAGCTAACCGTTGGCTAATTTTAATGCGTGAAATGCCTAACGATGAATGTGAAGAAAAGACATCTGATGGTACATCCACAGCACAACAACCATCAGATCGACTAAGCATGTCAAACAATGTTTAACATATTGTATCTATTCACAACAAAATTTTTAGAGTGAAAAATAAACTTTTTTGTCCTTTCAGATTATTCAATTTTTAATTTCAGAATTTTCAGAATTATCTGAATACATAAATTGCATTAGGTTTCAATTTTCTTTATCAAAATCATTTTATTATTTAGTTTCTTTGAACACTCGACGGTCATTTTTAAGTTGAAATGATTTCCCAGTACCAATAAGTTTTAATCTTTTAGCTTCGTCTAAGACGACCTCTGTAACGTTTGGGCAAAATGATACATCCAGTACTTTAAGATTAGCACAGTTTCTTAATAATGACGTGCAGCCTGTGGAATAAAAATATTTTAAATTCGGATTATTTACAAAAATTCTTCAACCATTTTTAACCTTTATCGCCGACTTCTTGGGGTAAACAAACAGATTCCAGTACTCCGGCACTACTTAGCTCAATGATTCCCGCATCAGTCACCTGGAAAAACATTTTAATACTGTTGATTACGTAAATAAAAGCGAATTTTTTTCCTTTAACGTAACCATTCTGCTATGGAGAAAATTTTAGTCGAAAACGTGATATCTATCTGTGGTCGAACAACAAATTTCCGTTGTTCGGCCACAGGTAGAGATATCAGGTTTTCGTTCAACCCGTTAGGCCTCGTCTTGCTATGCGATTAAACCGGGATTGAAATGTTCAAGACATACACAGTGTCCAAATATACTATAATAAGGTAATCTTTACATGAGTTTGCCATAATTCCAGCGTCGTTAAGCGTGATAACTTTTTGAGGTAATAACAACAACGGTCGTCTATGTTAGTAACACTAACGTTCAAGGACCTAGAAGAACAATTTATCGTAAGCATTTCCTTTACGGTTAATAACTATTACCATAATAAGGAACAATTCAGAGATACTGCTTTAATAACTTCATTATCCACGAAAGGATTGTAAGATAAAGTCAGTACTTGTAAATGCTTGCAAACAGAGAGGCCATCGATGCACGCTTGCCTATCGATTTCTTTGAAAAAGATTCATTTCAACGGAAATATTTATTTTAAAGAAGTTTTACTTACGACACGTTTTGGAAGAATACCGATGGCTTAGATTCAATTCAGTTAGCGTCTTTTTAGTTACCTGAAAAAGTCAATTTTGCATTTTATTTATTTCTTTTCGTCTGTTTTTAGGGAACCGCTGCAAAATTCCACGAAAATGACCCAATATGCCTGAAAAATGACTGTTCCATCTCACTCAACAACATCAAAAGATGATATTTTGATAAATTGGTAGGTAACAAAAACTATTTTTGTAAGAAGTTCAGGAAAATTCTGTTTTCTTTAAAAATTGTACTTACTCGGAGAAGTTTGACTATACTTTCCATGTCTAACAACTTAGACGTGTCCACAACGTGTAGACTTTGAAGGTTCTTGCATTTATGAAGAAATTCAAATCCACGAGTTACCAAATTGCGGCAACTATTCAATTCCAAAACTTTCATATCAGCGGATATGTATGCAAAACACTAAAGAAAAAATATTAAGTGAAGAATTTTTAAGATTTTTAAAATCATTACCGCTCCTAGTAGATTCTGACTACTCAAGTGTAACTCTTCAAGCTGGCAATATCGTAACAGCACTCCTACACTAATATATTTAAAAAAAATAATTTATTCTATATTTTGTTTTTTTTTTTTAAATTTTCATTTGCTTACCTTTCTTCACTAACTTGCTTGCCAAAGCAAATAGACTGGAAGAAAGTTGATTAACTTTTGAATTTATTAAAAATGTAAAAATTATAAGATACTTTTAAGTGTTGGCATCTTTGAGCTAGTGTCTTAATAGCTTCAAGTGTTGGGCAAACATTTCCAAACCAGATTTTTTCCAGTAGTGGACAGTAATCGCCTGTAATATAAGTGCAAACATGACAAAGAGCAATGTGTGTGTATAGATGATTACACCCCAACCGGTGTAGACACACCGCTGGAGTTATAAAAGGTGTAAATGGCATTGGTGGATTTAGGTTAGTTGGGGCCCCATCCCATACTTTTTCATATTACTTTTGGAAGAGGGTGGAAGAGCACCCCCTTCCACCTTCTCCCGGGGCCCCTGGCAGGTAGGGGGCCCTACTCGTGCGAGAAGTTCGAGAATAGGTAAATCCGCCACTGGTAAATAAATTTCTTATTCCAAGATATTGTTACACCTTCACTTTCATGTATGTGTAGGCAGACGAAGAAGAATAAGATTAAAGCTTATCGGGGCCGCCAGCTATAACTAGGGCCATACGCAGCGAGAACAAAAACCAAACCAAACCCAAAAAACACTATACACACAGAAAACATCATTGCCGGTACTGCTTAGTCAGCGAGCTATGAGATGAGTGGGATTAATGTGCAGCAGTAAAATGAAGTTGGCAACTTGAGAGTAAAGTAAGGCTGCACTAAGACTTGTAGAAAGTAATGCAAGTCTAAAAGTAGCGCAGGAGAATGTTGCATTGTGGGAAGGGCAGAATACTTACATATAATGAAAGGAGATTCAGGTGAGAAATTAGCATTCTCAACATCCAAATGGAGTGCGCGCAGTGTAGACCCACAGCGTAGCAATGCTGAACGAAGAACATTGTCATCTTTGCACCCTTTAATAAACGCCAATAAATTTTCAGAGTTAGCACATTGCCAGGGGATGAACATGTTGATGTTTCTCCACAGTTTGCAAACTATTAATCCAAAAAAAAAAAAAAATTATTGAAAATTCTAACCTATTCGAATATATACAAACCTCTTTCATTTCTAATTCTATCGGACATGCTTAAAAAGGAGAAAATGTATTCTATAATTGCAGTTGGTAAATCATTGAACTGAGGAGGCTTTTTGTACAGAGTTAGTTGAGAACATGTTTGTTCTTTTGTGACTTGAGGACTTGATTTACTATTATAGAACGTGAGTTTATGTTTAGTCTTAACTTTGGATTTATTATTAAACTCTAAGGAAGTGCTTGTAGTTGAATTTCCCGTCGTTTTCATTACTGATTTTGGAATTTTACTCGGCCTTTTCCCTAATATCCGTCCAAGATTGTCTGGGTCTTCATTAGTGGTCCTAACATTCGGCAGACTTTTCGCAGTTTCTTCGTCTACTTGTGGCTTTATTTTTGTTGCTCCAATATCCATTACTGACGTTGCACCGATGAATTTCACTTTTAATTTTGGGATTTTACTGGCCATCTTGTCTGCACACTTATTTAATTTTGCTTAACACAACGTTCAAACGGCTAATGCATTTATTTTTCAGTTCTTATTGTTGCAGATTTTGAACAGCACGCATTCGTATCATTATTGCCATAAGACTTATGTTCTGTTTACGTTCTATTTTTAGTATTGTTAAGTATGTGACACAGTTTACATTCTGCACTAAGTTCTGTAGAATATTTGTTGCAAACTGGACAAAGAATTTAGTTTATACTCGTTTAGAATACGAATTTCGTGGTTTTTCTGGCATTGGTTTAATGGTGCAAATGTAACGCCATTAAAAATGACAATTATTTAGACAAAGAATTTAATTTATACTCGTTTAGAATACAAATTTCATGATTTTTCTGACATTGGTTTAATGGTGCAAATGTAACGCCATTGAACCAATGTCAGAAAAATCATGAAATTCGTATTCTAAACGAGTATAAACTAAATGAGGGTACGGGCAACATCCGTACACCTTTTCCCCGCGATCCGATGCACTCTCTTCGGCCGGAAGGGTACGGGCAACGTCCGTACACCTTTTCCCCGCGATCTACTGAACTCTTTTCGGCCGAGAGGGTACGGGCAACGTCCGTACACCTTTTCCCCGCGATCTACTGAACTCTTTTCGGCCGGGATTTAGTTTATACTCGTTTAGAATACGAATTTCATGATTTTTCTGACATTGATTTGCACCATTGAACCAATGTCAGAAAAATCATGAAATTCGTATTCTAAACGAGTATAAACTAAATTCTTTGTCCAGTTCCCAACAAATATTCTACAATGTAACGCCATTAAAAATGACAATTATTTAGACAAAGAATTTAGTTTATACTCGTTTAGAATACGAATTTCATGATTTTTCTGACATTGGTTCAATGGTGCAAATGTAACGTAATAAGGAATAGACGTAGTAAATTGAAAAGAAAAGTTTAATGATCGTGTTACAAAGTTAACTGAAAATTTTCAACCAAAAAATTCCAATATTTTTACAAAATTGCTCAAAATTAAAACATAACTAGTGCTTTTTCTGCACAAACTTTTCAGGAATTTGATCAACTTTTTCGAACTTCTTGGCCACGCAAAGAGCCGTCTGCTTCAACTGCACATCAGACAAGTTGGTCATAATGGTTACAACGACTCCCTTTGGTGGGTTAAGAACATTCAAAGCATTTTTATCATCTTTAGGTAAAACCAACAAAACGCTGCTAGCTCCAACTCCGTCAGAGTTAAATGCGGAGAAATACTGTTGAGTGCGTTCTTCTGCTGTTGTGCATTCGGGCGTCACCGTCCAGCCAAGTCCGTATTTGTCACCGGTTGGACGACCATCACAATCGAGAACGTCAACGCAAGGTGCCCACATTAATTTAGCAGTATCTTGCTTAAAAACACCCGGCAAAGGTGCGGGCGCCGGGGCAGGTGGTGGCGTTGACTTAGCGCAAGTGGCCAAATTGGCACAATCTACTGGATCTGGGCATGGTTGACATGGATTAGGGGTTGGGGAGCAAATGGCTTTTTGCGGCGGGCATTTCGGTGAGGTCGGCGGCGGACAGGTTTGACGGAACTGGTAACTGTAGAGCATGGTGTTGCCGAATCTGACTAAATCACCAGCAGTTGATAGGAATCCACGAGCAGCCCATAGACAAGAATTGTCCACATGGGGAACGTTGTTTAATTGGCAGTTTTGAATGATGTAGAATTGAGATCTGTTTGGAATGATAGCGTCTTGTTCATCGAGATACGAATGGCACATTCCAATCATTTTGAACATTTGTTTGACGAGACATGGGAAAGGAGCTTTCACAGCCCCTTCTGCTACTGCACTCAACAGCACATAACCGTAAGCTGAGTGGAAAAATTTACAACCTGTAAAGAAAAATACCAATTAAAAGTTGTATCCAGGTTGTACTGACTAAATTCTTGATGCAAACTTTTTAATCGATTTTAAGATCAATTTTTTTTGATTCAATCGATTTGCAGATCGATTATTTGTTTTTAATCGATTTGCAGATCGACTATTTGTTTTTAATCGATATGAGATTCGATTTGTTTTTGACTTTTAATCGATATAAGAATCGATTTGTTTTTGACTTTTAATCTATATAAGAATCGATTTGTTTTTGACTTTTAATCGATATGAGAATCAATTTGTTTTTGGGCTTTTAATCGATTTGAGAATCGACTTTTTTAAAATCGAATTTTGTCTTTAATCGATTTTTTTAAATCGAGATTTTACCTGGTTTAAAGAATAACGGATCATCCTTGAAAGTCTGCAAAGCTTCTGTTACAGTTGAACATCTTCTCTGGGTGTAAAACTCTGCACCTTTTCCAGCCATACAGCAGGGCGCAGGAGGACATGGGCTACATACTGGAGGTGCTGGACAACAGGGAGCGTCACTCTTGTTTTCCGTCCATTTTGCAGGTGGTGCTGGAAGAAGAGATGGGGATGGAGGGGCATAATCATCAGGAACTGGAGGATTTTGGAAAGATGAAGAGAGCGAACCACCTGTTGAGCTTTGTGGGGATGAATCGCCAGAACTTCCTTGAAGTGTTGAACCACAACCAGGGGATGGTGGAGGTGAAGGAAGGGGACATCGGTTATCGTAGTTTCTTATGCCGCTTGTATGATTCGCCAGTTGACGTGACGTTATTCGAACCTTAAGAAAAAGGTGTTTTTCACATATAAGTTTTATAAAAGTTTAGAAAATACTTACATTTTCACATTGGACGTTTTTCGGAGGGAAACACGGCACATAGCATTGAACATCTCTGTCTAAATCCAGTTTTCCAGCTTCGTAGATTCTGGCGATGACGGCCATTGTAAGTGCATTGCTGATGCTGTTAACCCGCATAACAGTGTTGGGGCACATGCACACCCGGTTCTCCACGTCACTGTAGCCGAAACCTAATATTGTCAAAAAAAAAAAAAAAATTTATAAAAATTTAAAAAAATTATAATTAAAATGTAAACTATTACCATCTTCCCACACAAGATTTCCATCAATACTGACAGCAATAACCAACCCTGGAATTTGATGTTGTGCCTAAAATGGAACAAAACGTTCGAATTAGGCTTATCATGAGACTCCACTAAAAAAAAAAAAAAAACTTACCCGCAACTGATTAATAAGATCTTTTGATTGGCATACAGCTTCGTCCAAACTAATGCAGGACGGCTGGCAACCCCCTTCGCATTTCGTCTCAAGTAGGGGATTCAATGGACTTTTAAAATCAATCTCCAAATTGTACTTCTGCTGGCAAACTTTGGCAAAACCAATCGTGCCAGCTGTAGCTGCGCAAATTCCAACATATTTTGATAATGGCGAACTGATTTTCGCGTTATTTAAATGTTGCCAGTTGTACAAGCTTCGGCTCTGTTGTTGAATTTTAGGGGTAAAGAAGGGTTGAAACTTTCGAACGCGGTTTAGAATTCTGAGAAACATTTCTTAATCGGGATCAACTCAAAGATAAAATAAAATAAGCTATTAAAAGTTTTCCTATTTTTTTCTTAGCAGTTAACTTTGAAACACATATTTTGGAGGCCAACTCAAATTAAATAATTTGTGGGATTGGAATGAGGAGAAGAGAGAAGAGAAGAGAAGAGGATGAGTTGGCCGGTTGCAGGCCACGATCTGTCTAACTGATTAATAAACGAATGAGTTGTATCTGCTCTACTGGAGCGCGTGATTTCGTATTGTTCAACTCGTTTTTGACATCTGGTGCTGGATTTTGCTATTAAGTTTACATTGTTTTATTGGTGTAAGTCTGTGGGAAGAGAATTGCGTAATGAATTTGCAACCAATGGGGTTTTACTAGTTTGGAATGTTGGTCTAAAGACAGATTGTGTACATTTTGGAATAATTTTTTAAATTTTTTTTTTTTTTGATATTTAGGTTTTAAGTCATTACATTTATTCTATTTTGTCTTACAGGTGCAGTATGTGTGGTTAAATTGTGTGTGTGACTTCCCCAAGACGTGAAAAGTGATGGAAGTTGGTGTATCATAAATATTGGTGGTACGTTCTATTTTATTGCTTTCTAAAACCTTACATTTGTTTTTTTGTTATGATTCCCCTTAAAAGTTCTTTGTAAATCAATTGAGATTATTTTTTCAGGAAACAGAACAGAAAAAATGTTATCAACTGGAAAATTAAAATTATAACAAGAAATGTGTATTTGGCAACTCAAAGGCTACAAAACGGGGTAATTTAATCTTTACAAACACATGAAATCACAGTAATATTAAAAATTTAAATTTTTTTCTTTTAGGCCTGGAGTAGGCTTATAAAAAGGAACTAGTTAGTGGCGCCACCGTACGTCTCAATTGGAACTTGCAAAATTAAATTAATTAAAAAAATTTAAATTCACAGGAAATTAAAGCCAATTACGTCATCAATTCAAATTCAGAAGTCGAATTTTTCAAATGTACAAATATCACACCTAGCGTCAGAAATCCGCACTATTGATAAGGTTAAAAAATAAAGAGTATCATAACTTGACTGGAATTTTAATAAATTCATTTTACAGGCGAATAAAGTGGAACCCTCAACCTGTTGCTAAATTTAAACCGAGGAAAAATCATTTTTATAGCCAGAGCGAGCACCTGCAGATCCACTAAATGGTAATATTTTTACATTCACTCACTGTCAATTGATATATTCACACTGAAACACTAGTACAACGAACCATATCATAAATCACTAAAAAAAAATGAAAAACGCAGCTTTCATATTCAACCCCCTGAAACTACTCTAATAAATGGTACACACATAAATCAGTGCACAAAAATAAAATACAAAAGTCAATATTACTTAAATTATAAAAAATGTGAGAATTAGTAAGAAAGAAAAGAGTGAAGCAGGTGCCTGTTCACAAAACATGGGTTAAGAAAAACCCATTTCATTTGTTAGAAATAAAATATGGTGTATAAATCTGGACTTCTTGAAACATCCTGCTTTGACCCTCCCACCTGCTACCACGTGCATCTTGATCATCAACTAGAAGAATGAAAGGAACTTGATTTAACACTGTAAGTTACTGTTTATCCAAGAAAAATTAGTTGAGTAATTAAAATCTCAAGTATTATTTCAGATTACCCATTTACAGCTGATCAAAAGGATGAAGAGGAACTTACCAGGGGGATGTTCAGTTTGCTCCAGATGCTGCGAACACGCCAACAGCTGGTCGTGACGTATCAGTTGGAAGGGGCGATCCCTCACACCACCGGAAATGTTTGGCACGCGACCGACATTATTCCCCCCACCTTAAACCACCCTTCTCGACTTTTACTTGGTTTAACGTATTTTGTCTGGTTTTTTTTTTTTCTTCCTTTCTTTCTTCTTCTCAAATGTGGAAGTTAAAAAGTTAAAAATTCCAGCTTCAAGTTGGTTGAAGTTGCAATTTTTTATATTTAGTTGTGCACACAAAAAAGTAACAGCGCATTGAAGAGGTGGTACAAAAATTGATGATTGTAAATGATTTCAAATTTGAATTATTGGCTTTTACTTCGCCGAGAAGTGGTTTAAATCCAAGTAAAAAAGTTTTGCAAAAAAATTTTTGCACAATTTTATTTGATCCGGCTGACTCATGATAGAGTTTAAAAAAAAAAATTGTAAAAAGTTTGTAAAAACATTTTGCAAGTTTTCGAGTATTCTTCAATGGGATTTGTAGTACGTTACGTAAAGTTTAAACCATCTGTTGGCA
This sequence comes from Pachymerium ferrugineum, assembly GCA_034686365.1. Lineage (NCBI taxonomy): Eukaryota > Metazoa > Arthropoda > Chilopoda > Geophilomorpha > Geophilidae > Pachymerium > Pachymerium ferrugineum. The sequence goes on along the minus strand of JAQGAS010000214.1, from coordinate 940 downwards.
ACACCAATTTTGATCGATTATCGAAATGTCATTGGATTATTAATCTGTGTCTCCCACAGGCGAATTTCAGTGGTTAATGATGTCAGTTGATTGACACGTCACGTGAACTTAAGTGACATTTGGGGAGGCAATGGTTAAGTCAACGTGTTGATGAGTTAAAATTAGTGATTGAAAAGTATTTTTTTTTTCTTCTGGTTCTATTTATCTGAAAAAACGGTTTCGTTTCCTCTTTAATTCGCATCAACACGTGTGGCACAAGACATGGGTGGAGCCAGAAATTTTTAATGATGCTTCTATTTTTAGTCGCATTCCTCCAATCCCCTTGCTCCAAACCCTGCTTCTTGCTGAGGTGGTTGCATTCCCTTTCATCACCAAATATAATTATTTTTTTTATTTATAATTACAAAACTTTATAAAATTGCAATACCAAATTTTTTACGGTTTGCAGCAGCAAGAAAATTGTGCGCAGCTTCAATTTTGTTTACGTAAAAGCGGATAAAGAAAAACAAAAACAAAAATAAAAAAACGTTATGTCTGTCTGCTTGCACCGAGCAAAATTGGAGCAGTTAAAAACAAAAATAAGCAGTGTTTTGATTGGTTAAAACTTAAAAGAAACGTGTAAAAATAGTCGTAATTAATGCACTGCTGTGTGAATATCGATTAATATATCGATTTTTTTTATGAAAATGAGTTTGTTTGGAAACATCGATATTAATATTCGATACTTGGTGTATTATTGAGATCGATATCTAATCATTGATTACTCAATATCGATTACTGTATCGATTTTTTTGTTTCTGAAAATTCTTTTCTGGTTGTGGTCAATTTGGGGTGCACTGCTTCATCTTGTGTGGTAGGGGTCAGTGAGAGTGTAATAGAGGGAGAGTGAGAATACAGACAAGTGCTGATAATTGAGTATTAGGGTTATTTTGGATAAGGC